>JZKD02S1408190.1:204682-228962 GCA_000966675.3 Picea glauca | reverse complement strand
GGAGCCATCGAAAGGAGACCTACAACATCAAGGCTCAGGTTGTAAGTTTCACTTTCAATTAATTCAATACAGTAATATGTCCCTTTCCCATAAAGATGATATCACTTTATTACATGATTCCTTGATCACATGTATAGATTAGCTATTGAATTTATTAATCTACTTTTACTTTGATTGGTTTGTGCTGTTGTGATCTGAACGGTGCAAGAGCATTGGAGCGCAGCTTGGAACAACAGAGATCTAAGGAAAGCGTTCATAAGGTATGTCCATAACCCTTATCTCTTAGTTCACTCAATAGGCTAGATCTAGGGAAAGAGTAGTATTCTGTCCTGTTTTGTTCTAGATCCAGGTGGATCTAGGGAGATCGGTTCGTGTCCCCACTTACGGATTAATCCTGAAACAATGGGGCATCTCATATTTGTCAAATGTCATTGTTTCCATCCATAGAATATTTGTTGGAACTCTCTTGAAATGTCATGGAACTTCCAATTCAACCACCACAAATGTCATGCACTGACCCCGCATAGTGAGCACTAGTAAATGGGGCCAACGTTGAAATTTCTTCAATATGTTCTTGTATGCATCACAATATTACATGGTTAGACTAGACAAATGCCTTGACGATATGGGAGGGTTTCAAGACTCAAGGATGTATGATGTCCCAACCACATAATCTTTGAGATCGTCCATGTTTGCAACAACATTCATAATGGGCATCTCATTGTCAAATGCCATTGTTTCCATCTGTAGAATATTTGTTGGAACTCTCTTGAAAGGTCATGGAACTTCCAATTCAACCACCAAAAATGTCATGCATCGACCCCACATAGTGAGTAGTGAATGGGGCCAACGTTGAAATTTCTTCAATATGTGTCTGTTTGCATCAAAATTTGACATCATTAGACTAGCCACATACCTTGACGGTATGAGAGGGTTTCAAGACTCAAGGATGTATGATGTCATACGAAAACGTTTTGAAAACATTTCAATGTTGGCCCCATTCATAGGTCATCTTTTCCCATCATGTACTCTAGCCCTAGTACAATGTCTTTTAATAGTTGTACTCTAGTCGAGAAGACCCACAACCCTTTTTCAAGTGTCATTATTATAGAAAAACTGTCGCAACATCCCTAAAATGAGATATATTTATAGATTTTATAACGTCGCAATTTCGACGATCATTGACCAAATCAAAGTTGACTTGGTCAAAATACTAGGTGACTGTTGGAGGGGGAAAACCTAGTTTCCACAACGTCACAAATGCGATAACTATATTCACAAACGTGGCAAGAGAGACAACTATGAGCCAAACATGGCAAGAGACACGACTATGTGGAAAACATGGAAAGAGAGATGACAACATGGAAAGAGAGACGACAATGTGGCAAGAGAGATGTTAATGTGGAAATAGCGATGTTATTGGGAAATATGGGAAAAAACAAAATTCCTCTATTATTGAATAGTATGGCCAATTTTGTCCATAACGTCGCAAATATAATGTTGAAATTTTTACAATATATACTAGTGCATATATAATATCTAACTGATGGGATTTAAAAATTGCTTCTTCCTTAGATGTAACCTTTGATGTAGAAACATCCTTCGAAATATAAGGTTGTAGAGACTTCAGGAACCACTCTAGCAGGAATTTTGTGGGTATGAAGGTCTTGATCAACCTCTTTCATCTATGCCACTCCTGGATGTGATCCGACATATCAGTGGCTTTCTCCTAGCATAAGGTCGACAAAATTTCTAAGACAACATCGCAACAAACCGACAATTGTAAGTGGTTAAGGAAGACTAAGACCATCTGACTAAAGGTTCTATATGCCCCCCTATGTATCCTAATATACCATTTCGTGGCAACCCCCGTGAGGGTGCATTGAAACAATCTTTACCGAATAGAATCGTTATTAAGGGAATTTGAAGAGAACCAAAGGTGAAAAGTAATAACGTGATCACCATGATCCTCACCATTCTTTCCTTAAAATATTTGAATATCCGAAGGAAGTTTGGTGGGAACGGGGGGCCATATTGGATCATGATACACAGGATCGTTCATCAATTTAGACAATTTTGGCAGATTCAGTGTGGCTAGAAAAGGGAGACGGGGTTGCGACATCTGGCCCCAAGATCCCTGGAAAGATTGTGGCTAGGGAATCGTAGCCCATCCAAGGTTCTGGTAAGAACCATGGCCCTGTCCAAGATTATAAAACCCTACTCTAGACTGATTCATAAGGGGTTGGTTGGGCACCATTCCAGTAGGAATGTTCTGATGGGGGTTGTAAAAACTACCCCCAACTAGAGTGGATCTAGGTTGGGGGTTTTCCAAGGTATGAAATTGACCTCCTCTAGGTATGAATTGGGAGGATAATGGTGGATTCATCATGACAAACGTGTTGGTCGGAATCGACATAGAGGAGGTGGGTGTAAAGGACAGACCATAAGCAATAGCTTTTCCACCAGGTTGGTTACTCCATCTAGAAGTAACAGTATTAGACCCGAGGTTAAAAGGAGGAATGCGTCCAATAGTAGGATTCATTTGAGGGATGTGATTACCACCAAACGAGAATGGAGTATGTGGAGGAGTTGTGCCCCTAAGTCCAATGCTAGCATTTGTGCCATCCATTGGGATGGAGTTTGAAAATTGCGATGTGAAGCTGGACATACCATAGGAAAAAGGACTAGAGGCCACAGGGATGGACTGAACAGTATAGCTCTATGAGTGACCAAGAGACCCAAAAGGGTTTGTGGCTATAGGTTGAGAGTTCACTATAGTACAGGATGAGGTGATGATAGGAACCTGCGACACTACAACCATAGTGGTTGAAGGTGTCGAAGGGGTATCATTAACTATAATAGGTATGGGAGTTGAAGGATTCCCAATATCTTGATGAGTTGATTCAATACTCATCCTTGTATGATCACAAGTCTGATAAGTGGAGGTGTGTGTACCACGTTTGATAACCTTGTGCCTTTTATAAGGAAAAGACTCAAAATGTGGTGGTAACTGTAACAAGCGGTGAGACATGTGGGGAAGCTATTCCAACTCCATAATGACTCAAGACTTGATATATAAAAAACAAATCCTAATGCCAACTAGTAATCAAAGAGAACATAAAAAATAATCAAACGGTCAATATGCACACAAACATGATAAAGTGGTTGAAAGGGACATCCCTCTCTAAAGTAGGAATGCCTTGCCCAAGAGGGGACTGAGACTCCTCTACTAAAGATGGGAGGTATCAGAGTCAATTATAAGGGTTCTCGTAGGCTTAAAACCCAATCGGTCAGATCACCCCATAGAGGTAATCCTCCATAAAGGTTGTTTGTTTTCCAACCCTTATCTGACCCATGGTACCTGTAGAATAACCCCTACAAGTAATCTTTGTGGTACCTAAGTCAAGAAACTAAGCAACCATAGTATAGTCGATGCACAAGAGAACATTCGTAAGTCAGGTCCACCATATGGGCAGGGTAACAAAGCCCGAAACCTTGAAAGCACCACCTCTCACAGAGGTAAGGGCACTAGCAAAATCCCCAAAAATATATCTAACGCTAAGAAGGTATTAGAGGGATATCCCTTCAACCAACCTCACACGACCTTGTGCTTAAATCCGGTGTAAGTTGAACCCCTTGATATTACTGATTATACAATGGATTTGTCCACTCCCTTAGCCACACACATATGTTGATTGAATATCCTTGGAGAAGTTTACTAACAAAATCTTATTCCAAGGCACTAAATCCTAAGCTAGTTTGTGCACCCTATAAAGATAAAATTGTTACTAATCAATTTTAAATTATAGCATTACTTTTAGTGGCCTTTGTTACTCAAAAAGGTGCAGTCGTGAAACTAGTGATGTTATGACTCAACAAGTAAAATAAACGAATATGCATACAATGCAAAGTCCTAACTTCAATTTTCAATAGATGATATGCTTTTCAAAATGAAATTCTCAATTCAGTTCTGCAATTCTAAAATAAAATGCAATATTTTTTTACATGTACTAAGATAAATGATAAAGAATTAAGAGATCAAAATGCCAACAATGTAAAATGCCTAATATTTTTGTATTTTCAATATAAAGGAATGAAAATGAAAGGATTGAACAATAGCTTGATATAAAAACTCTACTATGTGTAAACAAAGACAAACCAAGTAGGATATAAAGGAGAAAAAAACCCACCCAAGATGCAAGGACAATCAAATGAAAAGGATGATGAGAAAGGCATCGCCCAAAAATTCAACCAAAGAAAGGTTTCTTGTCATTCCACAGACACTTAACAATCATAACACAGACCCAAGAAGACTCAACAATCATCAAAACCCACCCAAAATCCATCAAACCCAGAAACCAAACAACAAAGGGTGATGTACGTGATTGTTCAAGGGAAAAGCGCATATATACACCTCTTGAAGGAGGAAAAAACACATATGTACGCGATTGTCAGGAAAAAACCCGTGTATATGTGTTAACACATAGCCAGGCTAAGGATAAGGCTAAGAAATTCAAAATTAGAGTGAACAGAGGCTGTCAATAAATCATACAACAAGAAACTCAATATAATAGAGAGCAATCTACAGAGAAAGACACTCCAAACCCAAGAAAAGAATATTATATCCCCAATATGGTCGCCAATTCTATTATGAGGAAATTATCTCTATGGCTAGGGGTAAACCACGATAGAAGGAAATGACTATAGAAATCAACTCTAATATCAAGTATGATATATATACAAATATGCTAGCAAGACAAGATAAAAGGCCTACCTCATCCAAACATTCGATGAAGTCCACCGTTGAGAACTTGACTCAAAGCAATATACCTGCAACTAGTCCTCAACAACCAAGAAATGCAATCATATGGTGATAATATATAATGTTATCACATTCAATAGCATAATCCATCAACATTCATAAAAAATACGGCCATGGAATAACAATTCAAATATTTGCAAGATATTAATTGGATGAGAAAATAGTATTTATATTAAAATGTAATCATTAGAAGTGAATGAATTACAAACGTTCGTGTCGAAACTGTTCAGAACTGAGAAACTAAGTTCCTTCCAGCTAGGCCTCCACCATTTCAATCCTCCACCAAAGGCAAGCTCATATAAGAGAGACAATGAGCTTCTCAATCAAGTAGGGAAGAGCTTGGGGGATGAACCATGTGTTCAGACTTAAAGGACAAAGGGATGTAGACTCAATGTGAAGTGAATAATTTCTCTAGAGTAACTTTTCTCTCAAAATTGAATTCTTCTCTCCTTTTTCCATAGCTCAGATTTGGCCTATTTGTAGCCTTCAAGTGGAACTAAAGGGTTGAATCATAATGTTTCCAGTATATGGAAGGTCAAGGATCATGGATCTCGTGACATGACATGGAAACTCGACACCATTTTTTAATTTTGGGCACAAATCCCGACATACGCGAGTTATAGTGGTGCAACCTGCATATACTCATGTTGTACTATAGGTAGGGCACACATATGTGGAAAATAATGTTTTTAGCTCCGGGATTTTCAAAAAGGGACTTCAAGTCTGCATAGGGAAATGGAAAATGGCTCTCTATGCAATTTTTCATGGGGTGAGGAAAATCTTTCTATAACATCAATATTTTAGAGTAACTCATTATGGAGATGAGAATCAACCTTATTGTCACCTTCTTCTACATGAACATGGCACTGCAGTTGTTGAAATACCTATTTAATGTCCTCATCTTCTATGTATGCCTCTTTGTATGCATCATGGATGAATGTCTCTATGCACATAATAGTTGGGTGGTGTTGAAAGCATGTCTGCCAACTTATTGATGTTGTCATTCTTATATTTCAGGATTAGATAGAATTTCTATAAAAGCCCCATCCACTTGTCACTTTTGAAAGAAATTTATATGATTTATGAACTTATTGTTTTCAAGGCATTTAAAATAATAATGTAAAAGGATATTGATTATTTTAATCGAAAATTAAGTGAAAATCGTTGTATATTTTAAATGTTAACAATGTATAATACTAACTTTAAAAACAATAATTTTATTAATAAAAAATTACAATTTTAATAAAAAAATCATAACTAAATTTTATATTAATTAAAGTACCCACATCCTAAATGTGTGGAAAACAGATCCCCAACCCTTAAGGATATGTCCCAATGTAACAATGGATGCTACGCATCAACAAGCTCTTTTCTCACAAATGCCAAAATAAAACCCACTCTAAAACCAAACTAAAAAATATCCAACAATGGTTTTGAACTTCATAGAGCACATAATAATATTATGAAATGAGTTTCACAAATGGAAAGGGAGGAAAACAAAAACATAACTTGTATTTTAAATATGAGCATAAAACATTACATCTAGGGTTCAATGGCCTATATAGATAGTTTAAATTTTTTAATATTTATGACAATGTTTGATTCACTTATAGTGATTAATGATAAGGATTCAATGAGCTATATATATATAGTTTAAATTTTTTAAGATTTATGCCAATGTTTATTTCACTTAGAGTGATTAATGATAAGTTACTATTTAAAATTAGAAATTTCTCCTTTTATTCTTTAAATTTAATTCTTTTGGATAAATAAAATTATATTGTTTATTTTTAAATTTAATTTTTTTAGATAAGTAAAATCAAATTGTTTATATTTTATTTTAATGTGATTTTAAAATAAGTCAAAATTATTAAAAATAAAATTTTATAATTTAAGTTTAATTAATTAAATAAAATTTTAATTTTAAAAAAAAATAAACACCTTTGAAAATGAATCTATTCATTTATTAATTTACTTATTAAATTCTTACAACCATAATTAATATTCTTTAAAAAAAAAATTCACCCCTTAATTAATTTAATCATTATCTTCTCACACCATAGTAACATTGCAGTGACCATGTCCATGCCCAAAAGCTCTTTACGTGTTGAATATAGATATTAAATCTAGATAATTTTATACTAACATTACCACTGCATATTCAAGTTACAAAGATATGATAAATTAAGGTTGCAAAGATAAATACTGCAAAGGATATGGTAAGCTAATGTTGCAAAGGTAAATACGTTGTGTTCAAGTAACACTGAGAGACAAGCTCATTATACACGCTCTTTATAAGCAGGCCACTGTTGGGAAACGCAATACCTGTGAGTGTTAAAACTCCATAATCAAAATCAACTAACTTATATTCAAGGAAAACGATTTAAATAATTTAAAACTAAAAGTTCCAAAAACACGAGTATAGAGGAGAACATAGATATGAAGAACTCGACTCGAGGCATGTCAAGTTCCATAAACAATTTGATTGAATATTTTTCAGCATATTTTATGCTAAAAATTGAATATATTAACTTAACAGATACCTTTTATAGGGAAGCATTTCCATCTAAGTTTTCGCGTGAATATACCAAAGCTTCTTAAATTTGAAAAAAATGGAATACTGGTTTTTTGGGATTATATTTATGATTAGAATAGAATACATATGTAATGTGTTATTATAATATTTAGAAATTTGTTAAAAAGTTTTATAGGTTATTTGTTAATATGAAAATAAATTATATATGTTATTTGTATTTTTTCTTAATAATAATTCGACATCGAGGTAGTAGAGAAGAAAATGGTTATTAGTTAATAAGAAAATAAATTATATATGTTATTTGTGTTTTTCATGGATAATAATTGGACATGGAGGTAATGGAGAAGAAAAGCATGATGTGATTTAGTTCACAATAATTTTTCATTTTTGTACTATGTTTTAGCACAGTGAAAAGAGGAGAAATTGCATTGTTGTAGCAATAAGTTGAGAAGCACTCGAGAAAGAGGGTTTCTATTTTTGTTCATTTTTGGTGAATGTGATGAAAGAGCAACAACTTTGTATAAGTGTTTATGCAATCAAAGTATGTAAGATAAATAATATATGAAATATAAATCATTTTACTCTTTGTTCTTGTATTTTATGTATGCTATTTCTGCTCTTTGTTTTTCTTTTCTTTTTAGTCTCCTTTCTAGTCTCTTCTATTCCCTTCACACTAGAGAGAAAGTCAACAAAATTGAAGTTTTTCAAAAGGTTTCCAAGGAGGTAAGAATTATCCAACAAGTTACTTACATTGAACAATGGGAGCTCCAAGCAGAAGTTTGACAAACCCAAAAATTACACAATTCAATGGGAAAAATTATGATTATTAGGAAATCAAAATGAAAGCATTGTTTTGTTCTCAAGACATATGGGATATTGTTGAGAATGGTTACCCAAAACCAACATGTGCAACAACATATAATGCATTGTCTCAAGCATAGAAAGATTTATTAAAGGATAAAAAGAAAAAAGATTCAAAAGCTCTCTTTTATATTTTTCAAGCAATGCATGAGAACATAGCAACAAATTCAAAACAAGCATGGGATATTCTTCAAATGGCATACCAAGGAATGGCCAAGATGAAGATAATTAAGCTATAGATGTTAAGATAAGAAGGGATTTTGACATCATATACATGAATGAATCAAATACAGTAGACTCATCCTTTACTCAAAACATTGGACTGGTAAACTAAATTAGATTGCATGGTGAAACTTTTGAAGATAGGAGAGTGGTTGAAAAGATTTTAAGAAGTTTTCCTACAATATTTGAATCAATTGTGGTGGCCATAGAAGAGACAAAAAATCTCTCACAATTTCGAGTTGATGAGCTACATGCATCTCACATTTCTCATGAGGATAGACTGACCATATTAGAAAATGCAACTTTGGAGCATGATTCTTAATCAAGCATGGTAGAGGTAGGGGAAGATCAATTTTCATATGTAGAGGTAGAAATTCAAATAGAGGTGGAAGAACCATCCCATCAAATACAAGAGGAAATTCAAGTGGAAGAGGCAATAATGAAATCTCAAATCAAAATCAACCTCAAGGCCAAAGGTATGATAAATCTTTAGTTCAACGTCAATATTGTAAGAAAGATGGTCATTATTTAAATTAATGTAGAAATAAACAATATGATTCTATGCAACAAAATGCAAATTTTATCAAAGAAAACTAAAAGAAAACCAAAATCGGGGTAGTATGTTAATAGCTTGTAACCTTTCCCAAGAAAATGAGAAGGATATATGGTTTTTAGACTCGGTTTGCCACAATCATATGACATGGAATCTAAAAATATTTTATAGTTTGGATGAAAACCAAAATCGGGGTAGTATGTTAATAGCTTGCAAAGTTTCCCAAGAAAATGAGAAGGATAGATGGTTTTTAGACTCTGTTTTCCACAATCATATGACAGGGAATCTAAAAATATTTTATAGTTTGGATGAAAGTGTAAAATGAGATGTCACATTCAGGAATGAGGGGAAAAGGAAACATCAATATTCTAACCAAAAAGGGGGGAGAAAATGTTTATTTCTGATGTGTGCTTTTTTCTTGGGTTGAAACATATCTTGATGAGTATTATACAACTTCTTCAAAAGGGGTATAGAATCTTTTTCAAGAAAAAAATAATAAACATTTTTAGATAAATTTCCAAGTAATCAGCTTATAGATAAAGGCCAAATGAGAAACAATATAATGTTTCCCCTAAGGCTAAAACCAGATTTGAAGGTAGAATTGGCTCAAGGACCCCCTTCAAAAAACTCACAAGAGGATAAAGAGAAAACTACAACATTAACTCAAGTAATCTTTCAAGCATAAATTAAAGATGTAAATTGGTTATTGCATCTAAGATTTGGACACCTAAACTTTTGAGGTTTAAACTTATTGTACAAGAAAAGAATGGTAAATGGGTTACCACTAATAGAAAAAACGGATAGAATATGTGAAGGTTGCATTTTGAGTAAACAACATAGGCAGTCATCTCCAGTAGGGAAGTTAATTCATGCAAACAAACCATTGGATATTGTTCATTCATATTTGTGTGGACCAATGGAAACACCCTCAATTGGTGGAAGCTAGTACTTAATGACAGTCATAGAATACTACAAGAGAAAAACATGGTTCTACTTTCTAAGGCATAAAAATGAAGTGTTTGATTATTTTCATCGATTGAAATCCCTTGTTGAGAAGAAAAGAGGGCATTACATCAAAGCGTTGACAACGGATAAGGGTGGTGAGTACATTTCAAATGAATTCATAATGTTTTGCGAAGACAATGGAATTCACAAACAATTTACCACAAGGTACACCCGTCAACAAAAATAAGTAGCTGAAAGAAAAAACAAAATAATCGTGGAACATAATAATCATGGACATGACAAGGAGCATGCTAAAATAAAAATGTTTGTTAAATTCATATTGGGCTAAAGTTGTAGCATGTGAAACATATATTATGAATAGATTTCCCACTAAAAGTGTCATCAATATGATTCTGGAAGAAGCATGGAGTGGAGAAAAACATAATGTTTCTCACATGAGAGCATTTGGATGTGTAGCATATGCACATGTCCCAGATGAGTTTAGAAGAAAATTAGATAATAAAGGAGAAACATGCATATTTGTGGGATATAGTGATGAATCAAAGGCATAGAAATTGTACAATCCAATAACCAAAAAAGTAATAATCAATAAAGATGTGTAGTTCATAGAACATGAAGCATGGGATGGAAGTTTGGATAAAACAATCAATATTGCAGCCAACTTACCACCAGAAGAAAAATAAGATTTAATACCAGCAAGTTTTCTTTCAATGTGACTCCTTCCACACCCATTCAAGCTCAACCAAATGGTAAAATTACTCCATCAAATGTGCAACAAACACCATCTCAAATTGGTATTCTTGGTGTTGGACCATCAAGTCCACATTCTACAAGTTCAAGTGATATGTCAAACCCCACACTAGAAATCTTAAGGAGATGAAGAATTAGAAGCTTAAGAGACATTTATGAGAAAAAAGAAGGTGAAAACAATGCAGGCTTTATATTCACATGTAGATGATCCAATTCATTTTGAAGAAACAATTACAGAAGAAAATTGGTAAATGCAATGGATGAAGAAACATATGTTATAGAAAATAATCAAATATGGGAATTAGTGAGTCTTCCACAAGGAAAAGAGGTAATAGGAGTGAAGTGAGTTTACAAGACAAAATTGAATGCAAATGGTGATGTTGAAATGCATAAGGAAAGGATTGTAGAAAAAGGTTATTCACAACAACCCGGGGTAGACTATAATGAGACATTTGCACGGTATCCCGTTTAGATACCATGAGGACAATATTATCCATAGTAACTCAAAAAAAATGGGAAGTATATCAAATGGATGTGAAATCAACATTCTTATATGGTTTCTTATAAGAAGAGGTTGATGTGGAGCAACCATCTAGGTATGAGATTTTGGGCCATGAAAACAAATTTTACAAACTCAAGAAGGCACTCTATGGACTTAAACAAACCCCAAGGGATTGGTATAGCAAAATTGATAGTTATCTTTTGGAAAATGGTTTGAATAGGTGAAACAATGAGCCTACATTGTACACCAAGATGAATGAGCAAGGTTAGATTACAATAGTTTGCTTGTATGTTGATGATTTGACATTCATGGGTGATTTATCAATTGACATGTTCAAATCAGCTATGAAAAGGAATTTGAGATGATTGGTTTGTGTTTAATGAGGTACTTTATTGGTATAGAGGTAAATCAAAATGGAAAAGGTATATTCATTTCACAATCTAAGCATGCTAATGAAATTTTGAAGAGGTTTAACATAATGAATTGCAAAGAAGCCCCAACACCTATTGTGACAAGCTTGAAATTGAGCAAGGATGATAAAGGATCTAAAGTTGATTCAACTTTGTACAAACAACTTGTTAGTAGTATTATGTATTTAGCATTCAGAAGGCCAGATATAATGTTTGTTGTTAATCTCATTTCAAGGTTCATGGAGTTACACAATTTTCTTATTGGCAAGGAGGGAAAATAATTTTGAAATATGTTAGTAGAACAAGGAAATATGGAATACTCTACTCAAGGTCAAGTGACTTCAAGATGATTTGGATACACATAGTTATTGTGCGGGTAACAGGAAGAGAACTTTTGATTATGTTTTCCATTTTGGATCAAGTGAAGTATATTGGGCTTCACAGAAACAACCGATTTCCACTCTTTGATATATGAAAATATGGATGAGAATAATTTTGAAAGAATTGAGGAATGAACAAGAAGAGGCAAAAACGATATATTGTGACAAAAACTCAGCTAGAACCTAGTTTTTCACAAAAAGAGTAAACATATTGACACAAGGTATCACTTCATTAGGGAGTTAGTCCACAATGGAGAAATCATTTCGGAACATTGCAGGTCACAAGAACAATTTGCAAACATCTTCACCAAATCATTGGGAAAGGAAAGATTTGTGCATCAAAGAGATAACTTGGGTATCATAGAGGGAAGTTGTGATTAAGAAGGAGTGTTGAAATTAATCACACCTACCCTCATTTAATTCTCAGTAGACTCTTCTTCTCTCAATTCTTTCAAGCATGAGAATTTTCATTGTCTCTAGATCTTTCCATTTTAATTTTTCCTCCATTGAATGTATACATGATTGTCTTAAATGTAAAAATTAATTCCAATTAATATTTCTATTTTTATTGTATCTCAATAAATAAACGTCTTTCTTTTTTAAGGATATAATAGCAATGATTGTTAGTATATCAACTGGAAGAAAGCGAGCACAGTTCAAAAAGGAACTGAAGTTGAGTGCAGGGTGAAGAAGGTAGAGATTAAGGGTTGCGGTATAAAAATTACATGACGAAGAGCTTTCATTATCATGAGCGCATCCAAGTTTTCCCTAAGAGTGGGATAGAAGGTCCTTTGAACCCTACGGTTTAAGATGAAAATCAGGTAATATTTTCATTATCGAAAGCACCAGACTCTCTTGATCAAGACACAAAACCATAACCAGAAAGCTAAGACAAGCTAGAAAAATCCAAGTCATCTATGCCAAGCCAGCCCACAAAACTAATACAACCATTCAAAGCCATTGAAATACGCACTCCTAGTTCATATACGGATCCAAAGCATGCATTTTACCTTCCCCTCCTTCATCCAGAAAGTGGCTTCCCAATTCCAATGTCGGTTGGAAACCCGGTAAAGGAGACAAATCCAAGAGTTACTCCAACAAAGACAAAGGTGGAGGCCCCATCCTCGGTTTCATCTATTAGTAAAGGTAACGCCATTTTTTTACCCAACAATGCACTTGGATGGAGAAAAGATGGGAAATTGGTTCAAGGTAAGCTCTTTGACTAATTCAAGTTTTTGGTTTTTCAATCTATTTAAGTAGTACAAGACTATACCAAGAAGCTTCCAATATACTGAGACTATACCAAGAGGAAAAAGGAGACGGTTTTTCCGGTTCCAGCTATGCATGTCATTGCATACTTGTTTTCCATTTTTGTGGGAGCAATAAAGACACTTGAATTACATGACATGAGTGTCTACTAGTTTTTGAAATATGTAAATTCACCCATAGTTCATAACCACAAGGTTAACTATAAGTGTTATGATTTACCTATATATCATTTCCCTTTTTCTACTCTGATTTACATGAGTTTAATTTCCTTGTATTTTGTATTATCAATATGTTGGAAACATGTCAATGAATTTCCTCATGCAGTCACATGCACATGAGCATGCATACAATCTATTTATGAATTATTCATGTAATTATGTGATTTATTCGTGATTAGTTTATGTAACTGAGTGATAGATGTTATATATATAAGCATACTCATAGAGGTAGATGACAATTCCAGTGAAAGCGAGTACATTGTGTGAGCAGAGGATGGTTGTATACGTGATATTGGCTATTGTAATTCTCCCTTGAAGAAGACCAATAATAATTTCTCGTTGTTTTTTACCGAATTAGGTTTCAACGCAAATCATTGTGTCAATTGTGTGATTAATGTTGTGCTTGGTTTAATGTGTGTTTAATCTTGCTTGCTTATGCTCTGGTTTTATGCTATGCTTTGTTTTCGTTGCCCAACAATTGGTATGGAAACCAAGACAAATTAAATAGGTGTTGTAGGTGAACCAAGGAAAATTGTGTGAAGGCTTGGTATTAGATCATCTACGCTCCAGGGTTAGAAACACACCGACACTCTCACACTAAGAGATACTGATTTTTGAAAAATCAACGCATATGGTTTGTACACCATAGAGAACTGACAAATAGTCGCTCCCCCATCCACACATAGGGAGCATTGATTTCAAAACTAGTGCTCCCTTTCCACTCATAGAGGAGCATCGATCTTTAAGAAAAATTTCTGCATGGTTTAAAAGTATTTGAGTGGTATAAACTAAATTTTTTCAAAGGGTATGAAAGGTTTCTTGTATTATTAAGGATAACATGGTCATGACCTTTAATTTTTTTTAATAAAACAAGTGGGTGAGGTGGAGTATAAGTTCGACCCATTATTACAGAGTGAGTGGACGTTTAAAGGTCCATTCCATATAAATATTTTTAATATTATTTTTAGAGAGTTGAACTTTTGTGGATTTGGTAAAAGGTTTTATTAAGGTATAAAAATATTTTTTTAATATTTTTTAAAAACTTCTCACCATTAGTTTTGGGTTTAATCTTTAAGTATAAGGCTATTTTTCCATATAAAGGGTTTGGTTTTATAAGTAGTGGTTTTGGAGTTTTTTTTTCTGCTAATGGAAAAAGTGCAGAGTTGTACGTTTGAGGTGGAAAATTCAGCGGTAAGAATAGCTTTGCACTATGGAAACTCAAGATGCAAGATCTTCTTGTGCAACAAGGATTGCAAAAGGCCTTAGATAGAAAGTCAAAGAAACCGACAAGCATGACAGACGAGGACTGGGAGGATTTGGATGCAAGATCTCTCAATATTATTCGTTTCTGTGTCGCAGATGAGGTGTTGTTTAACATTGTTGAAGAGGTGACAACACCAAGCTTGTGGAACAAACCGAAGAGTTTGTATATGACAAAGAACTTGTCAAAAATAATCTTCTTGAAGAGACAGTTGTATAGCTTGTGGATGAAAGAAGGTACGAAAATTGTTGATCACTTGAATGTTTCCAATACTTTTATTTGTCAATTAAATAGTATGGAAGTAATGTTTGAAGATGAGGACAAGGTGTTTATGCTATTGTGTTTGTTTCCTGAGTCTTGGGATCATCTAGTCACAACTATGCGGTTTAGCACAACATATACCATTGATTATGAAACTGTTGTGGGATCTTTGTTGTTCGAGGAGGAGAAAATCTAGTAAGGAAACCTCAACAACAGAAGCAATGGTGGTCAGAGGTCGATATACAAAAGGAGGAAAAGATCAGAAAGGTATAGCCAGTTCTAAGTCAAAATTCAATAAGGGTAAGAAAAAATGTTGGTTTTGTGTCAAATATGGGAATCTCAAGAAGGATTGTTGGAAAAGACAACAAGCATCCAAAGATGACTCCACAATAGAAGAAAATTCAGCTACATGTATGATTGATGAATTTTTGTGTGTCTTTTGTACTTTGGAGTTGCATAAATTATTGATTGCATGTAAATGGGAATATGTTTGTAAGACCTCGATAGGCATGCGTACCCCTGGTTTATCAGGTCGCCTATGAAAGTTCTAGATATATATTTAAGGTAGATTGAATTTGTGTGGGGGGCATGTATGTTGGGTTAACCTTGAATCGATGAAAGAGTTAATGAGTTAAATATGTTTTTAGGTCAAAGAAGGTGGTTTTTCAGGTCCACGTGTTTTGGGTATCTAATGGAATTGCGTCCATGGATTACATGTAATGAATCCTATAAAAGTCTTGGTGAACTCCATTGTAAATGGGCCTGGAGGTAAGTGTTGAAGGCTTACTTGGATGGTTTGGCCGGATTTGGTCAAATTTGTTCGAATGCAAATTTTGAGGTGGACCAGTGTGTCGAGTTTATAATGGTGGGTGTGTCAAGTTTAGAATGGTGGGTCTGTAGAAAGGTTGATGTGTTGGAGGGTCAATCAAGGGTTTGATAATATATGATGAAGGTAAGTTCATATCCATGGAACTTGGAAAGTATTGCAAGGAAGTTGGGATCGAATATGAATGTTCAATAATGCCAAGTTGCAGAAATAGCTATGGACAAAAGCAGTTGTGATATCTGGTAACTCGGTCACCATCGGTTGCAAAGTATAGGAAGATTCAGGAAGAGGTATGAACATGTCATCTGGTAATTACTCAAATGTGAAATTATTGGGTTGTGATGATTATGTTTTTTTATCAACAGTCTAAGTAGGAACCAGATCAAACATGTAGATCTTTGATATGGTGATGATGTTAAGGGGTGCATACTATGGCATCTTACTACCCACATAATCATCATGGATAAAGATGCAGTGTTTGATGTATCTCCTTTTATAAAATCAAACATAGTAAAATAAGAAAGGTTCAAAGCATGGATGGTAGAAAAAAGGTATTTGGAAGGTATTTATTTCCATCAAATTTTCTCACCGATTGTTAAAATATTGCCTCTATTCATGTTGTGTTAGCACTGGTTGTGATAGTACAACTAGATGTTAAAAAAAAATTACATTGAGTTTTTTGGATAACGGGATGTATATCAGGCATGATTTTAGGGGCTAAATTTCGCTCATGGGATAATTTTCTAAGGTTTTTCCCCCAAAAATATTCGTTATTATAAAAATTATTCTCCCAACTTCTATAGGATAAAATTATTTTACCTTAAAAATCGCCAAAATTTTATACAAACTATATAAAATCCTTAGAAATTTGAATATTTTTACAAAAACATCGCCAAACATTTTATAGTTGGCATATGAAGGATTAGCAAGATTAGTCGAGGTTTCTACATTTTAAAATAATTTTGCATCCTTAAAATCATTTTTTATGTATATGGAACAACCAAAATGGTTAGTTCAAAATCACAACAAAAGATTTGTTTGCAAACTCAAAAATTCATTGTATGGCATAAAGCATGCTAGGAAAATGGTACAAGATGTTTGATTCCTTCATGGTGAGATAAATTTTACAACAAGTGAGTATAACCATTGTGTTTATGGTATATTCATTATCTTGGTGTTATATGTTATTATATGTTATGCTTGTTGCAAGCACATGCATGGTTATCAGAATCTTGGGCATGAGAATACACAGAGACAAGAAACATGGCAAGCTTGGTTATCAGAGAAGAATTATGTGGTGAAGATATTCAGGAAATTTAGTATGAATAATGTGAAACTGGTAAAATCCATTTAGCTTTCCATTGTAAATTCTCTTCAGGTTTATGCCCTAATTTATGAAGAAGAAAAGAGTTATATGTCTCGAGTATTATATACTAGTAGGAAGTTTGATGATTGTGATGGAGAAATGATCAGAATTTCACATGCAGTTGGTGTTGTCAGTAGACACATGGAAAAACCAGGTTAGGAGCATGGAAATGGGTGCTTCAAACACATAAGCACATGTATCACCCATGGTGGTTGCAGTGATTTGGTCTGTGGTTATGATTCATGAGATTTGGACAAGTGCATCAGTCTATTAGACATGTTACTGATCGAGAAAGAATGATCCATGTTGGATTGAATCGTGCAGGCATGTTCACGTAATGGTATTGTTAGATAAGTTGTAGAGAAATGATGGTGTTTGGCTTCTCTTGCAGGAAAGGTGATGAATGAATTAATTAAGGGCATGATATATCAGGTAAATTTTTGTCAAAGTGGAGATTGTTGGAAACATGCCGACAAATTTCCTCATGCGGTCACACGTCCATGCACATGCACATGTGCATGCATGCAATCTATTTATGAATTGTTCGTGTAACTATGTGATATATTCATGATCAGTTTGTGTAATTGAGTGATAGATGTTATATATACAAGCATACCCATAGAGGTAGATGACAATTTGAGTGCAAGCGAGAACATTGTGTGAGGAGAGTATGGTTGTATAGCTGAGATTGGCTATTGTAGTTCTCCCTTGAAAAAGACTCATCATCATTGCCCATGGTTTTTTCCCGATTTGGGTTTCCACATAAATCACAGTGTCAATTGTGTGATTCTTGTGCTTGGTTTAATGCATGTTTAATCGTTCTTGCTTATGCTTTGTTGCAGTTTCTTTGTTTTTCTTCTGTTGCCTAACACAAGATAAAGATGGAGATACCATTTTATGTGTATCTCGATTTTCTCATAGTGTTGTACGGAATTTAATACAATTTAACTATTATAATTTCCAATATGAGACTTCTCACAAAGCGATGCTCATGGTGCTCATATTGATTAGTTTGGATGAAATTAAAGGTTTAAATATGATCAATCCTTGATTTTTTTAGAATTTGAAGGTTGGGATGTATAACGATTATGAAAAAAAATTGTATAGGTAGAGTGCCTCTTATAAAAGGAGCTATGAATATGTTGTGTTGAAGTTGATGATGTTATGTTGTGGTGAAGTCGATGAGGCAGTGAAGACGAGGGTTGTATCTCCATCACAGTATGAGCATCTATTAAGTTTACTTATGTATATGAGCAATTTCTTATGTTTAAATATTTACATTTGGAGGCAACATTTGTTGAGTTATTGTTGAGTTTACTTATGTACCGAGGATACATGGACATAGTGGATATGATCCGTAGCTAAATAAAAATAAAAAACAACTCAAATTTGATTGGTCAGATAAATTTACTTTGATTGGAAAACTAAATTTTGTTTCAACCACAACTCAACTTTGATACACAAGCTAAATTCATTTTTTTGATATGGAGTAAAGAGAGACAATGTTTAGAATGAATGACTTACATTTGTACTATAGTTGTACAATTGCATTGCACCAGTATGGTTCCATAAATAGGTGTCTTGTCATTTTCTCCAGTATGGATTTTCTCCTTTGACTGAGTAGTCTGAATTTAAAAATTGGATTTGCTCTTCCAACTAAGTAATCTGAATCTGAAAATTTGATTTGGACACAAAGGTCCTGCTCAAAATTTGATTTGGACATGAAAATCATGAATATTGCTAAGGCCATATTGTGACTTGGTGCTCTCAAGATGGTGGAGAGGAGATGGCCAGTGGCTACATAGTTATTTAAAGACTTCCAAAACTGGTTTTAATGAAGCTTTTGAAGAAAATTGAGCATTTTTCCTTGACATAGGTGTAGCTTCCTAAAGACATTAGTCCATGCAAAAATCTAACAAAATAATCATTTACAATCATATTAGTATATTTAAAGAGTTGGGATAATGAAAAAATGATCCTTTGCAATCAGATTAGTATATTTAAAGAGCTCAGAAGTACATGTGTTATCTAACAAAGTAATTCAATATTATTGTATGTGAGGGATTAATCCAAGAAACCAAAGATAATTTACATTAATTCGACAAAATGATTATATGCAATCAGATTAGTATATTTAACGAGTTGAGATAAAAGTGCATAAAGTATAGGTTAACTAAGAATGTAATTCAATATCATTGTATGTGAAGGATTAATCTAAGAAATCAAAGATAAAACATTAGGAAGAAAAAACATGTGAGTTGATATCATTGTATATGAGGGATTAAACCAAGAAATCAAAGATAAAATGTTAAGAAGAACGGAACATGTAATTCAATATAAGATAAAACATTAGGAAGAACGAAAAAATGTAATTCAATATCATTATATGTGAGGGATTAATCCACTAAACCAAAGATAAAACATTGGGAAGAACGAAAAAAAAACCCATTGGAAATAGTCAAGAAATCAAATCTATTATCCAATCCAATGAGATTACTAAGAAAAGCGCTTTTTATTATATAAAAAATAAAATTTTGAGTTTGCTATATAGTCAATAGCCAAGTTAATATGATGTCAACACTAATATGAAATCAACACCCAATTGAATACTATAATACTGACTTTATGCACCTATACTAATCTCCTTCTCCAATAATTATGATTATTGGTCCAAGTGATTCTGATTATTGGTCCTCCCATTGTTGTTGTGGCTTTACTTCCCAATTCCTAAATGGAAGTTTTGGACGGTACCTTAAGTTGATGGAATTCCATTCTTATTCTCCCACAAGTTGTCGGACGACGTTGATATGGATGAGGTTACAAGACCTTTTTAAAACCTTTCCACCATTAGTTTTGGGTTCAATCTTTAAACATAAGGTTATTTTTCATATAAAAGGGGCTTGGTTGTATAAGGAATGTTTTTTTTATTTTCTTCTTCTACTAATGACGAAAACTCGGAGTGCTAAGTTTGAAATAGAGAAGTTCAATGGGAAAAACAATTTTGAGATCTTGAAGGTGAAGATGCAAGATCTACTCGTGCAACAAGGCCTGGTGAAGGCACTTTTGGGAAAATCAAAGAAACTCATGACCATTTCAGACGAAGAGTGGGAAGAGATTGATGCGAGAGAAATGAGTGCCATACATCTTTGTTTGGACAATGATGTTCTATTCAAAATTGTTACGGAGAAAACAACAGTCGGTTTGTGGACGAAGATGGAAAGATTGTATATGACGAAATCCTTGACTAAAAGGATCTTCCTGAAAAGAGAATTATACAGTTTGCGCATGAAGGAAGGTATAGAAATAAATGATCATTTAAATACTTTTAAAACTCTTTTAGTCCAGTTTACTAGCATGGGAGTGAAATTCAATTATGAAGATAAGGCAATTACATTATTGTGTTCTTTTCCTGAGTCATGGGATCACTTTGTTACCTCTATTAGTTTCAGTTCAATAGAAATTATTGAGTTTGATGTTATTGTTGGACCTTTACTTTCTGACGAAAAAAGGAAGAAATCCAATTTTGAAACCTATACATTTGAGTCGATGATGGTCAGAGGAAGACTTAAGGAAAGAGGACATGTTTAGAGGGATTTCTCTTGGTCAAAGTCGAAGGGAAAGAAGAGAAAACTTAATTGTTGGTTTTGTGGAAAATATGGACACCTGAAGAAGGATTGTTAGAAGAGACAACAAACCTCCAAAGAAGACCCTCCAAAAGAGACGACGGAAGCAAATGAAACCGAAACATGTTCAACAACAGGTTCAGGTATGACTAATGAAGTTTTATCAATTAGTGTTGTTTCACGATATGATCAACAATGGTTATTAGATTTTAGTGCTTCAAATCACATGTGTCTTCATAGACATTGGTTTGTAACTTACTAGTCTATAGATGATGGAATTGTTTAAATGGGAAATGATATATCATGTAAAGTTGTGGGAATTGGTAGCATTTGAATTAATATGTTTGATGGATTTGTTAAGATACTAACTGATGTGAGAAATGTACCTGAGCTAAGGAAGAATCTAATAGATTTGGGAGTCTTATACACTAGAGGATATAAAAGTACTGTTCAAGGTGGAGTTATGAACTTCTACAAAGGAATCCTATCGGTCATGAAGGCGAAGAAGGTTGGAGACTTGTTTCTGTTAGAAGGAAGAACAAAGTTAGATCATGCGACAGTTGTATCCGAGAATGAAAGTGATTATGTTCGACTGTGGCATCAATGGTTGGGCCATATGAGCGAAAGAATATTGAAGGTATTATCTGATTGCAAGTTTCTTCCAAGTCTAATGTCTTTAAAGTTAGATTTCTGCAAGCATTGTATTTATGGAAAACAGAATAGGCAAAAATTTAAAACCGGAAGACACACTAGTGAGGGAATCCTTCACTATAGGGTAAATTCACGGAGCTGGGTAACACTTTCATGACAATATCATCTCCAAAATTATGAAAAACATTGTTTCGACCGAACTAATATTATTTTTCGGCCAAAATATATTTGTTTCGGTCGAACTATGGAATGTCAAATCGAACGGTACAATGAAGACACCCTCGATTTTTGTGTAGAAATTTATTCGGACGAATTTTTTCCATCCGGCAATATTTTTTCGGCCGAAATATATTACGGTCGAAAACATTGTTCGACTGAACTATTCTTTCGGCCGAAAAACTGCTTATATATTAACTCGACATTGAAAATGTAATGTTTTTCTTGACTGTGACTATGACTAACTGTGTTGTGTGAGGGACTAAGTGCTGGTGTGGACTGTCTTGTGTGATGGACTGAGTGTTGGTGCAGACTGTGTTGTGTGAGGGATTGGGTGTTGGTGTTGGTGGGCACTCATTCGGGTGGTCGTGTTGTCATGTTGGTGAGTGCTCCTTTAGGCGGATGGGATGAGCTTTAGGTAAGCTCAAATTTCCCAGTGATATTTTAGTTTTTCTTTTAATTTAAATTTAAATTTAAATTTTAATTTATATTTCATCCTTTGTAGCCAAGTCGTGGGCAGGGACATGGTTTTGGCATGGACATGCTATCGTGTTGGTGTTGGTGGGCGCTCTTTCAAGCGGTTGTGTTGTCATGTTGGTGGGTGCTCCTTCGAGCGGGCGGGTCGAGCTTCAGGTAAGCTCAAAATTCAGCTCAAAATTCCCACTAGTATTTTAGTTTTTTCTTTAATTTTAATTTTATTTTTTAATTTAAATTATGTTAAATTTTTGCCCATGTACCCAAGCCGTGGGCATGCCAATGACTTGGCCATAGTCTTGGGCCCCCGCGGCCAATTTACAGTCCACTAAACTATGACTTGGCCGTGAGGGGCCAGCTCTGTGGCCAAGCCGTTGCCATGCTCATGGCTTGGCCATAGAGCTAGCCCCCATGACCAAGTCACATTCCAATCGATTGTGACTTGGACGCAGGGGCCCAGCCCTATGGAAACACCATTGGTTCAAGTAGAACTCTTAGACCTGTGTGTAACGATCAAGCTTCATGACATTATAATATTTATATAATATGTAACATATAGGATACTACTCTCCTTGTTTTACCTTATATGACTCATTCATACACTAAACCCATGTAATAGCTCGGATCAATCATATTGGTTTGAAACTAGCTTATAATATGCATTGATCATACTTAACTTAGTTGTACTTATACTCTGATCAGATTACTTAATAGGGTGTATGTTTCCTGTATAGTTTAGCTTAGATTTACTGATATTTTAGGCCCTATGATAAGCCTTATACCATTCATAGTAACACTTCCTTATTATTGTAATCAAATCAACTAGTATAAGAATGTACAAGATTTGTATTCAATTACTCTAGTTATGATGGAGTCTAATTACCATTAAATCAATAGTCACTAATAATGGAAAGCTTGAATATTGTTTATCCATATTTGATATGATAATATTGTATGAACAAGTATAATCTTACTCTGAGACCAGTGTGATTCCCAACTTAATTCAAACACAACTTACAAGCAATGGAAATCAAACATTTTATGATACATGGATACTATGATTAAAGTGGTAGTAATAAGTCATATTCAACTTATTGCATTCATTGATCTCTATCATTCCAGTGATTTGATTAGTATTGATTACTAGTTATAGCATGAAGAGTGTAATCATCAGTATTTGTAGATTACTTCATATTTATACAGGTTGTAAGCAACTCATCTTAGAGCTTAGGTGTAAGTAGTTGACCCTATACATATCACTTATATCACCTTTTGTACATGTTACAACTTAGTAATGGTAATCATAGACATATCTAACCTTTATGAACACAAAACTGATCTATAGATACTGATGGGATTAATACTCAGATCAATTAGTAGTAATGCCCTAACATAATGGTAAGTATAGACTGTAACTAATAAGCATGATACAGGTTACCTTTTTTTATTTGATTACATAGATTAATGTGAATGAGACTAACTTCACTGTGCACTAATACTAGTTATGTGTAATATGTGATAGTGTATATTAGTAATACATAGATCAAACGGGTTAGTAATCATCATTACAGGTTAAATTCCCTTGTTATCTGTAATAGCTATGATAACAAATTCCACTCCTTTAGTGATTATGGTTATACTGTACTTGTAACATAATATGACACACGTAACACTATTAGTAGCTTTATATTCATAAACCAAACTCAAATAAGTTGTAATGATTCACTAACCTTTATAGAACATACATAACTATCATACGTACAAACCTCATCATAGTTATGGTAATATAAGGTAGAGCTTAAGCATAACACTTGAAGTGTAACATCCCGCTCTGGCGCACTTACCAAACTTATTCTTTGAGGACACTTGCTCGCAAGTGATCTGGATTTTTATGATGATAAAACTTTTTCCTTCGTTATGATGCGTTACGTTATATGACAGATGTTTTTACTATGTTGATGTAGACAGGTGCTGCTGATTCGGTTTCTTTGAGTGTGTAGGGTTTCAGACCTTGAGGATGCAGAGGCATCGGTGGAACTTCCTTGGACTCCGGATTGAGTCAGGGAGTGGGCTATTTGAGTTGTTTCATTTACGATGATATTGTTTCTCTTGA
>JZKD02S1408190.1:177787-193425 GCA_000966675.3 Picea glauca | reverse complement strand
AAACCTTGGAAGACATGTTGCACATGTACGTAATGGACCAACAAAAACGTTGGGAGGAATTCTTGCCTCTAGTAGAGTTCGCTTATAACAACAGTTACCAGAGCACCATTAAGATTGTGCCTTTTGAGTTCCTTTATGGGCGACCATGTCGGACGCCCTTGAGTTGAGATCGGCTTGAGGATAGGGTCCTGGTGGGTCCAGAAGCGATCCAAGAGATGGAAGAGCAAATGCAAACCATAAGACAAAGGATAAAGGAAGCGCAGGATCGACAGAAGATTTATGCCGACGTGCATCGAGTCAACCGTAGTTACGAGGTCGGTGATCAAGTCTTCTTGCGGGTAAAACCGCATAAGAGTTCGATCAAGTTTGGAAAGGGAGCTAAACT
Source organism: Picea glauca (assembly GCA_000966675.3). Classification (NCBI taxonomy): domain Eukaryota; kingdom Viridiplantae; phylum Streptophyta; class Pinopsida; order Pinales; family Pinaceae; genus Picea; species Picea glauca. Next base: position 193,040 of record JZKD02S1408190.1, on the reverse strand, counting down.
CTCTCCTAGGTTCATGGGACCTTTCGAGATTGTGGAGAGAAAGGGGCCCGTGGCCTATCGACTAGCCTTGCCTGATTCTTTGAGGTGTATGCACGATATTTTTCATGTATCAGTTTTGAGACATTATGTTAGTGATCCACACACGTGATTGACATGAGTTCCTTGCAGGTATCGGACGAGGGAGCGCTCACGACTGAGCCGGTCCACATTTTAGATCATCGCGTTCGACAGTTGTGACGTCGAACGGTAGACCAGGTCAAGGTCCAGTGGGACAGTTATAGTCCGCACTCAGCGACCTGGGAGGACGCATATGATATGCGCCAACATTTTCCATTTTTGTTTGATTAGATAGACTTATGATACTGTGGTATTTATGATATTATGGTACATTTATTTCGTCATTTATACTGAGAAACTTTGGGACGACGTTTAGAACAAGAGGGGGTGTATGTAACATCCCGCTCTGGCGCACTTACCAAACTTATTCTTTGAGGACACTTGCTCGCAAGTGATCTGGATTTTTATGATGATAAAACTTTTTCCTTCGTTATGATGCGTTACGTTATATGACAGATGTTTTTACTATGTTGATGTAGATAGGTGCTGCTGATTCGGTTTCTTTGAGTGTGCAGGGTTTCGGACCTTGAGGATGCAGAGGCATCGGTGGAACTTCCTTGGACTCCGGGTTGACTCAGGGAGTGGGCTATTTGAGTCGTTTCATTTACGATGATATTGTTTCGCTTGATGATATGCTATTGATTTTATGATATGTTGTTGACATGATCTGACATGATGGTTGATGATGCAGGATGATGATAGCTTGCCGACCAGACTCACATATGGAGTAAAGGGGCCACACACGAGTTCCAGAGAGATTGAGGGAGAGTTGTGGACAGCAGCCCTGCCATAGCCTACTAGCACTCTCGTCGTGGCTCGAACTGTAGGTTAACGATTACCTAGTTCGAGAGGATCCACGATGCCGTGTGGGCAGACTGCAACAGTCGCTCACGATGATTCTAAGGGGCGCGCAATAAGGTGGGGGCCTTATTCCTTGGAGCCCTTAGTCTCCCACAAGCTCACCTGGCGGAGTGTTGACTCCAGGGGTTATAGAGTCTACCATCCGTCAAGCCAGCGAGTGGCACCCTTGGAGGACGTGGTGCATCCTGAAGGGCACATCGCGCGACAGAAGCAATCGAAGCGAGTGACACCCTTGGAGCACGTGGTGCATCCTGAAGGTCACGTCATGCAAAGAAATGAAAATCAGCGATTGGCACCCTTGGAGCACGTGGTGCATCCTGAAGGGCACGTCACGCCACCGAAGCCAGGCGAGTGGCACCCTTGGAGCACGTAGTGCGTCCTGAAGGGCACGTCGCTTGGAGGATGATGATGAGACTGCCTAGATGACCCTAAGACCTTAGCACCTAATAAATTCTTAAAACGACCCCCCCCCCAATTAAATTGTCGCCATGATCAATCAAAACCTAAATTAAAACTTCTCTAAGACAAATTTTGACGAGCCCTAAGAAAAGATCCTGCAAAAATAAACATAAGGCATAAACTAAAACCCTTCTAGGTGTTAATTAAAGTCTTCTAAAAAGGTAATGGGGGTAAAGTAAAGAGGTATTTAATTCAAGGAAACCCATGGCGTGTAAATTATAAAGGAGAATTAAAAATTTTAAGAGGGGAGTATAAATACTTGATTTAAAAAAAATAAAAATAAAAAATAAATAAAAATAAAAATATTTGTCTATACATTGAAAAGAATATTAAGCGCGTTTATCATTTGGGGGTTTTAACAAAATAATAATAATAATAATAAATAATGGAAAGAGAGAAAGAAAGGGAGAATAAAAAATAAAATAAAAATAAAAATAAGGAAACTTGGATTTAGGAAACTTAAAAAATTGGAAAGAGGGAGACATAGGGTAAAAAGAAAAAGGGGAATCAACATTTAAGTAATTACTAAACTTCAGAAACATGATTTTAGGAAAGTGAATAAAAGCATGAGAGGGGATCTAGGAACCCTAGGAGAAATTGAAGGAGCGATTTTGGGGGTGTGAGGGAATTTAGACCTTTATTTATTAAACAAAAATTAATTATTGGAGAACCCTAGGGATGAGTGACACTTGGACGACGGAGATTGTTTAGAGGTTTTAGCTTTAAAAAATTAATTAATTAATAATCAGGAAAGTAGGTGGGTCTCATTTTTCTATAAAGGAAAGGGAAAGGAAGGAAAGAAGGGATGAACGGATAGCGTAACGTTACGTTGCCGAATTGTGGTTTGACGGATTTTCTTGTGAGGAGCTGGGTCTATCTCAACTTGTTGGAGTGGTAGCTCAGCCGTGGAGGCGAGCTGAGAAGCTAGTTTCTCTCTGGTTCTTGTGTGGCCCCTTTGCGGCTCGGGGGGCGAAGGGGGAAGCAGAGTACCCCTCGCGTTTGGCTGGGAGGTACCAGTGAGCCTTTTTCGGTCGGAAAGCGGAAGCGGCAAGGAACGCGGGACGCAGCACGGAGTGCTGGACATCTTCCGAAGCGGGCGAGTGGCTAAGGTATGATTTTAATTCTGGCAAAATTGTTTAAAAAGGGTTAGTGAAATTGTTCCTGATGTCTTGCTGAAAAAGAACTTGTTCCTGGCAATTTGTTTATAAATGGTTAGCGTCAATTTGGTTCTGGCGATTCGTCTTATTTAAATGGTTACTGAACAAAATGTTTATGAGAACATCTCTCTCGATCTGTTAATTTTTTTAAGTCTGTATAAAACATCTTTCTCGGTTTGTATACCTTCATCTAAATCATTCGAAGCTTTCTAGCTTGACCTGGGGAAAAGGCCAGCAGCTTGGTTGAACTCTCTCTGTCTAACAGTTTAAAAGAGATAGTAAACCTCAAAGCCCTCCCTTTCTACGTCAAGGTAGAAATAGTCCGAATGGATTCTAAATTTATGTCATTTAGAGAACTCCTGGCCATTGTTATTTTCCGGTAATCATTGTATCCTTGCCTGCAATTTATCTTCTGTCATTTCATCATTTGCTAGAAATGCTTTTGGGGGTTTGTCTGCGTTAAAGGGTTAACGAACTGCGCCTTCCTTTGCTCCTGGCGTTTTCCACTGTGTTGGGAGTTTCCGTTGGGGAATTAATGGTCGATTTGTATTTTACACAGCGAGTTCTCTTTTAATGGTCGAATTGTATTTTACACAGCAAGTTCTCTTTTAATGGTCAATTTGTATTTTACACAACGAGTTCTCTTTTAATGATCGATTTTCTAATTTTATACCGTGAGTTCTCTTTTAATGGTCGATTTATGTTATATGGGGAGCCTTTTATAACTAGCGGTTTTACTTGGATCGTTGGTCTTGAAGTTGGGGCGTTTGGCACCGTCCTTGGGAATTTTAGGTTTTGTATTTTGGCATTCTTCCACTACCTTGGAGCGTAGGTGTACACTGTTTTAATGGGTGTTTAAACTGGCACCGTGAGCATCTCTATTCGCTCTGCATGTTGTGGTATGGGGCATTTTTGGCAATCCGTATTGGGCGTGTTGCAACAGTCATTTAGGCGTTTCTGTTGCCACTGTAAATCTAACGTTTCGGCACCTGTATTTGAGCGTTTTCTTTTTTGGGGGCGTGTTCATCACTCACAAGGAGCAAATCCTTCCTAGTATTTGTTATTGTTGAATTGGGGTGTAGATCAGTTGCCTTTTTTTCTAATTTGTCTGCGAGGATCGTGCGTCCCTTCTGCCTGTGGCAGTGCCAGCTCCCTCCCGTTTTTCCGGTGCGTCTCCCTTCCATTCGCTGAAACACTGCCCTTTTTGCCACTTGTTGTTACTCCATCGTTATGCAATATGCTTTTATAAAAATGCTAACTTAAAAAATGGAAAACGCAGCCACATTATATATTAAGTGAATGGAATAATGCGTTAAGCCTTACTGCCACCCAATTATGATATGTTGTTGTTCTTATGTCGATTCCGATTCTGTTATCTTAAATTTGTTGTTTATACAGATATTTTGCCATTCCCATATCGCCCTCTTCAGGATTGCCCCCTTTTTTTTAATTTTGCTGTTTTATATATTGATTTTAATTTCTGATGCTATCCATATGAAGCATTTATATAATTGGTATATTGTTTTAAATTTGTTGTTTTAATTGCTATCTGTATGAAGCCTTTATATCCGTATTAAGCCTTTTAAATTTGGTTGTTTTATATATTGATTTTGAATTCTGATGCTATCCGTAAATGCTGATGTTGTTTTATGCTATATTGTTTTATATAATGGCATTGTCAAGGGTTGACTTTGTCTAGGGTCCTCTAAATTGGTATTAAACTTTGTCAAATAAATTGGGATAGTGTTATATATTTTCACCTTAGTTATATTGTGATTTTAAATTGAGATCGTAATGTTACSTGGAAYARGATGACTTGTACYTRTGATTTATTTTACATTATCCTCGTTTATTGTTACTTCCRATATCCAACGYYCTRATAAGMATTATTTAAATAGGGTGTTTTTAAAAGGAGTYRTTTTTATTTATYGTTYTTTTTAAATTTGTCAAAATTTATATTTARGGTTATTTAAGTATTGTCTCCTTCTAAATTGATACCTAAATGAGACCTTTGAATATTGTTATGGCCTTATATATGGAAGATCCCACTCATGATGTCATCTTAAACTTTATGAAAGATTATTTAAATGAAGATGGTTTAAACATAATGTCTTTTAAAAACATATGGTTGGGATATTATTAACTTGATGTCAATTTTATAATATGGATAGTTGTCACTATCCTTTTAAATGTTATGGTATTATAAAATTTCCCTTTTTAAAATTTTGAGGTGTAATGTATTTCAAATTAAGATTCCTATAATCATATAATCATGATGCTATGTCCATATAGGATGCCTCTCTAATATTTTTCTATCTTTAATCATGGTTATTTAAGTATGGATAGAGACACATCCACTATGCCCCTTTTAAACCTTGCCATTTAATTTTAGTTAATTTAGGTGGCCAATTTAATTTAGGTTGTATGTTATTTCCCCAAATAATTTTACCTATGTATGATCACATTTTTAGTTCTTTACTATTGGACCTTAGTGAATGATTTTATCTTGTAAGGCCTTATGATCGTAGTGGTGGCAACGATATTGATACAGTGATAGACAGTTAATGTTTCATGACAACGATATTGTAATTATTAATTATTGATTAATAACATGGGTGGTGCGATAACCTGAAATTCGTACATTATTTTACCCCAGTTAGTATATTAGGGTGGTTGTTCATGTGAATAATGTCGAATTTGGGTTCTGTTGTCGGAGTCCTCTTGTCACGCGCCTTCCGTAAGGAGCGCAATCGTCCTTCTTATTTATGTTGTACTGATTGTGATCAGTTTGTTGCTTGGTCTGTGGTGTCGGGTGGGATGTAGACACCTCCATGTTCCTCAGAACCGTCGCCAGCCCTGAGACCTTAAATGGTTAAAGACGATGGGAAACTGGGCTTGAGCGTTGATTATGTGTCCTGGAGGTCCTAACCTTGCAGGGTAGGACGGGCGGGTGGTCAGTTTTACTTTTGTCGTGGTTGCGTCTTGTTGGTCGTCGAGTGGTGACGTAGAGTCAAGTATGTTTTACTTCTACACGTGCGCACACACCTTGAACACACAAAAAAAAATTGCACCTATCACTAGAACGGTTGTCGTAACGACGCAGATCGTTACATGAAGTCATATCCCATATAGAGAAGTTATCATAGTGAGCGTGTATGACCGTGTGAATAATAGAAGTGATACTATCTTAAGTAATGCTAATGGTTCTAGTCGTTTCCCCTATATAAGAGCTTAGAGTTGATGTCGTACTTGTTGTTTCTATTCTACCGTTACCTATTATAGCACATCTATGTTACTTAATTCCCATAGGAAAACACTAACATATTTCATTGAATACGATATCATTAGGTAGATATAGTAGTAATTCCATTAGTCTGAGTAAGTGATAAACGATGTTGTTCATTACAACACTTGTATTACTAGTAATCATAGTTTCCATATCTCTTATGTTAGCATGTTATTGCCCATTGAACCCAGTATCAGTATTGGTATATTAAATCTATTACACATAGTTATAACATGTATCACTCTAATGGGAATCATACTTATCTCATTACAATTTGATCATACTAGCACGATGTATTGGTATAGTAATGAAACCCATCATAGTTAGACTATATTAAACTTAGTATTGTAATCCTTATACACATAGCCCCGAACCTTTACTTATATCATAAGCTTAGTCATATTTATTATGGAATCCTCTTTATTACTATTGTACTATGTATATACCCCATGTGATCTTAGTTATCATTCAACTTACATAAGCATTGGGCTTAGTACTAATCTAATCAAGCTTCTTACTTGTACCCATAGCTCTTGTTATGATATTAGATTTTTATGGGAATAGTAGAGTCAGTATTGGGATTATAAGTAATAGAGAACCTATGTGTATTGAGACTAGATAAGTTGAAATAGGTTTCATATTATTGATATACTATCTATCGTAGGAAGTGTGTCGCTATCCCTTGTTCCCTTTGCTCATCGTTCTATCTTACCCTTATACTCGGGATAGGTATGAGTTGTATAAGTAAACCCATTGAATGAATACAAGTGGTATCCTATCTTCCTAATTTGATCAGTACCATACTGAGATTATAGGGTGACTATGGGAACATAAGCAATCGATAGTGTGGCTATGTCTCAAATGGCAGTATTCATATATTAGAGAAGCTCCTAGCTGGTTCATAGGGCATGTAGTAATCAATCACTACTATAAAGTATACAACCTCTAGAACACTAATCTTACATAGGCACCCATTATGAGATGAATGAATCCCATTGATCTATACAATGAATCAAATAAGAGTGTAACTAGTATATAGCTCCAAGTATTTATCTTATACATATCGGTGTCATGAGATCTTAGTACGTACATATTAGTATGAACTCCATTGTTTAATTGTTTTATCATGTTGAGTCCAATATTATATGGTTCTAGTATTGTTCAACTTCACTGGTGTGATTAATACATAACATATTCAATCACATAGTTTATATAGTATATTGACATCATACATGCTTGATATTGATTATGGATCTCATGGGAATTTAGGCAATACTGATGTAAGGATACAAGCTTACTCTATGCTTTTAGATCCATGGTAAGTGTTATACCCATTTCTTATCTAACTTATCCTTGTAAGTAATCAGAGCTTATGTATTAGCTTGTGTTAGCAAGAGGATATGATTATGGAAATAAGGTAGAGATTACAACATGTAATACTCGTGAGTCCATGGAATATGAAGCTTAAGTGATTTGATTACTGTAATATCTATGAAGCTCATATAGGTTTATTACAACTCTTCCTATGATTGCTTGATTAGGTAAACATGATTCACACTTATTTACTTGGAACTTTTCTCATAAACTAATGGGAATAGATGGGGTTGGGTTCTAAGAACATGATGTAATTGGAATAGATCCTGTTAGCTTGATACATTGAAACAAAGATGAATACTTTGATCTCCCCTTTGAAGTATGCATATTATCGATATCCTTTATTCCCATAGGTAATTCGTATATCTCTATCTGCAACTTGATCAAATTGGGCAGTAGAATGAGTAGTATCAAGACCATTGCTCAAATTAGACATGTATAAGATACTCCATATTCAATCTCTTATTCTATTACTACTACCATATATGAATGTTTTTCCTATAAGAAGGTGTGTATTTACCGTATGAGTATGGATACGATAGGAATTATGGGAACTCAATAGCCCATCTTATACATAGGAATACACATATCAATAATCTATCGAGTTAGTACTAAGATTCAATATGGATCTTATTAGTATGTGTAATGAAAACATTGTTTAGATAACTATGGGCTTACAAAGATCTTAGGTTGGACTAGTAGCAAATCATAACAAAAGGCATATGTAACCTATGAGATCACTGCTTACACTATCCAATACAAGCAATGGATATGAGCTTCAGTATTCGTGATAGGTAACAACTTGGTATTGAGCCTATCCATGTAAATGGATGATGCAAGTAATACATAATCAAGGTAACATAGGTTTGTATAGAGCTTACTAGGTATATACGTAATCAAACACGTACATTAACCATATTCATAAACAAGGTATTACAATGTATTCAACACAGAGTCATAACCCCATTGTGTAGTTAATATTAGTAATGAATACTACTCATATTACATAGATTTAAGTATTCAATGTGTATCACTGTTCTAGTCCATGTAGCTAATGGTAATGAAACCAATATTGTTTAATGTGTAGGATGATCAGCTTATTCCAATAAAATATACACAACTAAAGCTAAGCTAATACCTAAGTTGTTTACACACATATATTGATTATGCTTATTACCCATGTTTCAACCATTGTAAGATATGGCATAGCCCATTCAATAAAGGAAACACATACTATTTTACCAGTATTAGCTATGTGTAATCGATTACGAGAATACATACTCCTGTATCCAATAGGTTGTACGCTTATATGGACCTGTATTAGACTTGAGTAAAGTGTAAGATATGACTAGAGATTTAATCCCATATCATTTATAACATCACGACTATTCCCTCAGTAATGATAGAAGAAAAATGTACCCTTCATTAAACGTAATGATACTAGTATGATTACACTTTGCCCAGACTTGCTTGAATACAAGCTATGTTATATAGCTCATATTAGTGTAATAAAAATGCTTAAACTAAACAAAATGACTAGACTGTAACAACTTGGAATCCAAAACTCTTAGTGGTATCACTTACCACTTATTCAAGCTAACTAAGCAAGCTCATATTGCTTTGATTATAGTCTTGTTAATCACTATTCTTAACCTTGTTACTAAGCTTCATTATCCTTACATCATACTTATTATAGATATGACATATCCTTGCAATGGTATGTTCATTACTAGTATAACAACATCTCTTTATGTGATCGATTGATTAGGAGTAACTGATAACATAGCATGCTAATTGGTTAGTATGAATATGTTTGATTACCTTAATTGCACTCAATACTAGCTCTTATCATAATAAGGTGTATCGTGTCTCACATACATGCCTATTGTATTCATGTTCTACTTTCTTTTATCATAGTAGTAATACCCTTAATAGTGCACTTCTACCATTATTTTCAGTTTCTTTGTATGCCCCTTTCAAAATATCACCAATTTTGCAAAGTCTTAGAATTAGAAATAATGACCTGCTTTATATAAAAACAATATTATTATTAAATATTTAAACTTTAACTCACTCAAGTATCCATCATATTTATCGAGAATATCCTATGTAGTATCCCAACCAACCATAATATATTATACACTATAACAAGTAAACTATGCATGTTGGAAAATATATTGAATGATCAAATTTCAAAACAAAACATCCTAGAAAATAATTTTCTAGATCACAAAGATAATGTAAGAATATCACATAAAATACTCCATTAGCATCATTGTAAACATTACCATTTGGAACCATTAATTTTGTGACAATTAAGACTCACTCAATTGCATATTCTTCAAAATATATATGCCATTAAAACTCACATTACTATTTGTAGAAATAGGCTTCATTACCACCATAAATTTTGTGACAATTAAGAATCACTCAATTGCATTTTATTCAAAATATATATCACTCATTCCTACCATTGATAAATTATTAACTTGTATCTGTAATCCCCTTGCTTGTTGTTTTACTGAATTGATTTCCCTTGGCAAACCCAACTTCTAATTTCAATGACTTCGATGTGTGGGTTTTATTAATTATTATGAAAATATTGTGGTTGTATCTTCTATACCTTATCCCTTTAGTCATCATTTTGTGACTCAGCAGTCGGCCATGATCCTAATTGATGGTCGTTACTTTGGTGTTTAAAGACCTATAGATTCAAATGCCCTACTTTTTTGTGCATGGATGATGTGTGAAGGATAAGAATTTGCCATGTTGTCTATCCCTTTACTTATCTTTGAGTTGATTGATTCATGGCTGAATGTTTAGTCTTTGATCTTTCTTATGAATGAGTACATGTGCGGATTGATTGATTAAAAATTTGATTTCTCTCTATATTTTTAATTGCTTGAACTTGGGTACATCTCTGCATTTTTATTGATAAACTCTACATTTTGAATGATAAACCTATGAGTTGAATGACAATCCCTTGGCGAACCCAAATTATGATTTCAATGACTTCTTTGTGTGGGTTTTATTGATTATTATGAAAATATTGTGGTTTTATCTTCCATACCTTATCCCTTTAGTCATCAGTCTGTGCGAGAGAAGTTGGCCAAGAGCCGAATCGACGTTCATCATTTCGGTGTTTAAAGACCTATAGATTCAAATGCCATGATTTTATGTGCATGGATGATGAGTGAAGGATAAGAATTTGTTCTACTATCTACCCCTTACTTATATTTGATTTGATTGATTCATGGATGAATATTTAGTCTGTGCGCCTTCTTATGAATGAGTACAGGTGTGGCTTGATTGATTAAAACTTTGATTTCTCTCTGTGTTTTTAATTGCTTGAACTTGGGTACATATATGCATTTTTATTGATAAACTCTGCATTGTGAATAATCACCTCTACCAAGTCACAAACATTTCAAACATTTTTTATTTTATAAAAATTTCATAAAAATTTCAAACTGTTCATGTTTTCATTTCAAACTTTTTTTATTTTATAAAAATTACAAATCTGTAGGAATTAAATTTATAATTCCATTTTTACATATGTAATATTAGAGTACAATGGAAGAGTAATATACATACAAAGGAAAAAATTTAAAACATACATATTTATATTTAATAAATATACTATAAACATACATATTTGGAAATTAATAAATAATTTATAAACATACATATTTAGTCTCCCACTTTGATGTTGTTTTGCAATTGTAGTGACCCTTTGACTAAAGGAATAATTATAAAGAATACTACATTGTGGATAATAAGGTCTAATTTAGACATAAAAGAGTTTACAAACTGCAAAAAACCTTCACTCGTGACATGTTCTCATACCATAGGCAACCACCCAATGTTTGCGAGAGCAACATGTTGGTTGGTCATTCACCATCCTTGAATTAAAATAACCCTGATGTGAGTAGTTTTGATGGATTAAAATATGGATCAAGTGATATTGGTACTTGAATGACATGGTACCTCTAAAATCTTTAAAATGTTAGTGCACTATATTTGCCAAGAACTTCCAAAAGTCAAACCTTATGAAGGTTTGATTCTTGGGGTGTGACAAGGCTACTAGGAAATAATATGTTACAATGTAACATACAATTACATTGTAATATGTTATAACATATGTAATATATGTTATGACATATTACAATGTAATATGTTATATAGTAATATATGTTATGACATATTACATTGTAATATGTTATGACATATTACATTGTAATATGATATGAAAAATCTACATTAATATAGCACAATAAATAGAAAACAAACTGTGAAACATAGGTAGTATATTCATTGTAGTCATTCCCTCAACCCGTAGAATATATACACTTGTGTAGATTTGGGTTTTCCTTGAAATTTATCCGATCAACATTTAATGTAATATGCTTGGCATATTATCCATGTTCTTGCAAGACCTTCACCTCATAGTGATTAAAACATGTTGATGTTATTAGTGGGTGTGTGGTGTTATGAAGTTAAACTATTTGTTTTGGGGATTATAATGCATTACATTATATGTGGTCTTTGTGGATCCAACCATAGGGAAATTTTAAGGAATCTTAAAGAAATTTTCTAATAAGTTTTTTTAGTGGATCCAACCATAGGGAAATTTTAATGAATCCCCTTGCTTGTTGTTTTTCTTAGTTGATTTCCCTCGGCGAACCCAACTTATGATTTCAATGACTTATTTGTGTGAGTTTTATTGATTATTATGAAAATATTGTGGTTTTATCTTCCGTCCCTTATCCCTTTAGTCATCAGTCTGTGCCTGAGTAGTCTTCCAGGAGTCGAATCGATGGTCTTCACTTTGGTGCTTAAATACATATAGATTCAAATGCCCTTCTTTTCTAAGCATGGATGATGAGTGAAGGATAAGAATTTACTATGTTTTCTGTTCCTTACTTATCTTTGAGTTGATTGATTCATGGTTGAATGTTTAGTGTTTGTGCCTTCTTATGAACGCGTACATTTGCAGCTTGATTGATTAAATCTTTGATTTCTGTCTGCATTTTTAATTTCTTGAACTTGGGTACATCTCAACATTTGTATTGATAAACTCTACATTGTGGATAGATATTGAGGAGAGATGTCGACATAGGATTCTCCAAAAATTCCTCGAAAACACTCTAGGTTCTTCCAAGAAGGAAGAACAATAACTCCTTCGACTAAGACTCTGAGTGGTCAACAACAATATCATCAGAGGAGATTTTCAAACGAGTCTGTGAATAGATCAACTGTAAAACCTGCTCAAAGAAGTGTTATGGATGTATCCTTCTTAGATAGGTTGTGCATTAATACTCCTACACCTGAGAATGTAGGGAATACCTCTGGAAAAGAGAATATTTCTGGTAATTTTCTTTGGTTTTGTTTATTTTTGTTGTATTTTTTTGTATTTAAATTTATGTGAACTTAAATATTGTATTTAATTTCAAATGTGTGTGTAGACAATCATTTTAGATAAAGGGACGACAATGAAAGAGAGAGTGGTTGTCATGAAGATTCAAATATCCACGCAGAGGGTGAAGGTGGATTTAGGAGGCCACGTTATCAAGAAATAGAAGATTACACACCTACGTCCACCTATCCTTCGGATTTTGGTGATGAATTTCCCTGGGAAGTGATTACGAAAGAAATGACGCTTGAGTGATGCTCATGTGTTAAAAGGAAGTTGGAAAATGATTTGGTGGTCTTGGAACTCCCTCAAGAGAGTAAACAAATATTGCAAATTGTTTTGCATTCATTGAAAAACTTTATGGATGCATATCAAAAGATGGGGCCAACCATTGATAGTTTTGTCGATTTATTGAGGTGGAGAAAGTTAGAGGTGATGGGTCTTGATAAATGGGAGGAAGTAAAAAATAGAGTTTCAAAATAAGACGTCATTTCAATGTTCAATTTAAAAGAGGGCTCAAAGAGGAAGATGTTGAAGGTGTAATATTTTAAGAACCCTGACATTGCAGGAAATCTGTATAATAGATTTTTTGTGGCATATGAGAAATTGTTGTGGAACGATGAGGTTCCACACCATTTTGCAAGACATGTTTTTTCAGAGTTTTTTTTGCATATGCACCCTGGTTATACTAGTCTACCATCCAAATATTATGGGATTGGTAAAGGGCGTACATATGATCTCAAATGGGCATATCAAAGCGAGATATTGAAGAGGTATCCAAAACCTTTAGTACCTCTCCCAAAAAGGGCATTTGCTTCACATTCAGAGTTGCAGACTACATCAGAGGTTGGCAAAGAGGACAGGACTACAATCAGGGAAAAATTGGAAACGATTTTTTATGGTGTTGATGTTGGCATGAACCATCAACGAGCAGAAGCTAATTCCCAGGGCACATTTGTTTATAAAACAGATGTGGAGTTAGATAACATGTCAGTAGAAGATGTTTTGGAGTATGCAAAATTTTGTCGAGATGGTTGGAAGAAGGTCATTCAGAATGATGACTCGAACCACAGATTGGTATGTGTTCTAGTTAGAAACATTTTGACGCATTTTATGATAGTTTACTTCTAATTCTAGATTTATATATCATTGTATCTATAGAAATAATCAAAGAGTATATGTGAGCTCACACATACTATAAGACCAACATTCAATTAGATTTACAAATAAGCTCACACATATTATATATGTGAGCTAGCTCACACATAATTTCAAAGAGTATTTCATTATATCTAATATGAATACATCTCATTTAAATGGTTTTTTAAGAATGACTTAATATACATGTGCAGATTTGTGTTTTCTTCATGTACATACAAGATTATATGAGAACATCTATTCCACTGCAGAAAGAGGAGATAAGTATTTTCCGAAAGAATGGTTTTTAAAATGGATATTTGTGAACTTTTTTAGATAATAAGTAGTTTTTTGGAAGAATGGCTTAATATGGAGATTTATGAGTCCTTTAGTTTCAAAGGGCATCGTGAAATTTGATTATATGACCACTGCAGAAGAATAGAGAACTATTTTACCGTTGAGAATATTAATATTTTATTGATGTGTAAATATGATCAAATAACATCACCTGAGATGAGATTTTTTTAAGGATTTGTGACCTTATCCACCAGTAGAACTTCACCTCAAGGATTTGAGACTTTATCCACAATGAGATAAGTGTTTCATTGAAAGAATGACTTAATATGGAGATTTGTGAATTTTCTTCATACACAGTTCTATATTTATTTTCAAATTATTATCTAACTTTAACTCACAATTTGTTACTAAGAACAAAATAACATCACCTGGGATGAGAATTTCACCTTAAGGATTTGGGATCTTATCCACAAGGAGAATTTCACCTGAAGGATTTGGGACTTTATCCACAAGGAGATAAGTATTTCATTTGAAGAATGACTTAATATCGATATTTTTTAACTTTCTTCATACATAGTTCTATATTTATTTTCAGATTATTATCTAACTCTAACTCACAATTTTTTTTACCAAGAACATAATTTTTCTCTTTAAATTTTTTTAAGATTTTAGATAAGATTTACAAATTGTTTAAAGCATGTACTCTTAATTCGAGAGTAACTATATTAAATATGTTTAATTGTGGTTGGGCATGTTATTATTTCTTATATTATATATATTAATATTTAATATTTAGTTACAATATATATATTAATATGTGTTATTTGTTTTTTTATTACTGTTTTTTATTGTTACAGATGTCTAAATTATATTTGGTGGAAAATATGTTTACAATATATTTTGTGAGAAAGAGTATGTTGGAGGATGAGACTTAACTCTTTTGGTATGTATGTCAATTTTGTTTTAATCACAATTTCTGAATTATGTATTATTTTGCATGTTTGAATTGTAAATTTTTTATTTTTGAATTCTGTTTTTTTTGTAGGCATGAAGTGATCTATCTTAAAGCGATGACTTAGAGTCCAAAATTTTGGAGTTAAATGTCTTAGTTGTTTTTATCATCCTAAAATGGATGTGGAACTTATGTATTTT
>JZKD02S1408190.1:147096-177737 GCA_000966675.3 Picea glauca | reverse complement strand
AATGAACTAATGTTTTGTATATTCTTCTTTTTACAATGCATTAAATTAAGCATCAAACTCTTAAATACTTTTCTGCTATGTATTAATTTAAATGTTTCATTTTATGTTCACTATAAACTCTCAAAAATATTATTCTATTGACATATTATCAAATAATTTTGGCAGAAAAATTTTAGGAGATTTATTTTATATTAAAAGTTTTTTTTTTTCTAGTTTAGTAATGACCTTGTTGGTTACATAGATGCACTTAACCAATAAAAAAAACTAAAGGAAAAATTAAAGAAAAGATAAGCATATGAGATCTGCTAAATAAATTGGTTACATAGATGGACTTAACTAATAAAAAAAGTAAAGGAAAAAATAAAAGAAAGATAGGCATATGATATCATAGATGTACTTAACTAATAAAAAAACTAAAGTAAATATAAGCATATGAGATAGGTTAAATAAATTGGTTACATAGATGCACTTAACTAATAAAAAAAACTAAAGGAGAGATAGGCATATGAGATCTTTTAAATAACTTGGTTACATAGATGCACTTAACTAATAAAAAAACCTAAAGGAAAAACTAAAGGAAAGATAGGAATATGAGATGTTAAATAAATTGGTTACATAGATGCACTTAACTAATAAAATAAATTAAAGGAAAGATAAGCATATGAGATGTTAAATAAATTGGTTACATAGATGCACTTAACTAATAAAAAAAACTAAAGGAAGGATAGACATATGAGATCTGTTAAATAAATGAAAAGAAAAAATTTAAGTGAAATAATACAAGAATGTGTTGTTATTTATCTATTTAAGAATATTCAAAGTCAATAAAACAAGAATCCGTTGTTGTTTATATATTTAAGAATATGCAAACTCAATAAATGGACAAGAAAAAAGTGAACTCTCAAACATACAAGATTGTATCATTCCATATCTATTTAAGAATATATGATAGTAGACAACATGTTAAACCATGCAAAACATATTTGAGAATATATGGTAGTAGAAAACACTTTAAACCATGCAAAGGCTATGTTGGTATGAACTGCACTAAAAAGAAGAAATTTTCATGATCTACCAATTTCCTTTCAGAAAACTTGTGGTTGATTTTGGAAGAAGATAACCAATGTGGAATTCAAAGGAGGAGGTATGCATTCAAGCATTGTGTTTTAGACACGCCAAAGAACAACCCATACCCCTTGTACAACTCAGATAACATGTATGAAAGAGAATTACATTAGGAAAATGATTTACAAGCTATGGTTTAGTACTATTCACATAAAACCACATTTTATTAAGGGTCTTCACTTGACTTTAGGCAGGATTGTATTAATTTCCTTAACTTTGTTAG
Organism: Picea glauca; assembly: GCA_000966675.3. Lineage (NCBI taxonomy): Eukaryota > Viridiplantae > Streptophyta > Pinopsida > Pinales > Pinaceae > Picea > Picea glauca. Next base: position 176,389 of record JZKD02S1408190.1, on the reverse strand, counting down.
AGAAGGGATTTATTAATTACAATTTAATTCACTTGAATTTAGGCAAGGTTGTATTAATTTCCTTAACTTTGTTAGAGAAGAAATCTATTAATTACAATTTAATTCTAATGATTAACACTTCTAAATAAGTTTACATGAAAATTGACTTAATTATTAAAATGAAGATTCTAAATAATTTCAAATTTTAAATGTAAATCAACTTAATAATTAGAATGGAGATATTGGTATATATATGATATTATTAGTAAAGTGTTATTACAACAAGTGGAAGAGATGTTTAAATTGTTTCTAGTTGTTAGAATATTAATTTAAAAAATGAAAAAAAAATTACCACTTAAAGAAGTCAATGCTCTCAAATCTAGGATAGAAGCGATGTTCAACTCTTCTTTGGTTGGTGCAATAGTAATAAAAATAAAATTCTCAAGATAGAAGAGATATCCAAATTAATTATAGGTAATGTTTATACAATAAAATCTTGAGATAGAAGAGATGTTCAACTATTTTTTGGTTTGTGTGATAATGATAAAATAAAATGCTCAAAATGATGTGACAATAAAATAAAACCTTAAAATAGAAGAGATGATCAACTCTTATTTAATTTTATCATGTATTCATTAAAAAAAATGCTAAAGCTAGAAGAGATATTCACCTCAAAGTTCTTATACCCTTAATAAAATGAAATCTCAAAATGAAAGAGATGTTTTTAACTTTTCTTTAATTTTGAGAACAATAATTAAATAAAATAGATGTTCAATTCAACTTTAATTTATATAATGCTCGTAAAATAAAATAAAAATTAGAACGAGTTAAAATTTGAAACAAGATATTATTACAATAGAAAATATAAAATATGTTTAACTTTTTTTTAAATTAATGAAATATTATTAAAATAAAATGAAAAAAAATACTATTAAAAAAATTAAGTGTTCAATGGAAATGGTGTTTAACAATTTTTTAGTTTGAAATAAAATGCTCACAATACAAGAGGTATACAACTCAATTTTAATTGGTGTAATGCTCATAAAATATTTTTTATTGGTGTAATAGTTGAAAAACACAGATAAAATATGATTGAACCATATTTTATGTGTGTTTTTTAAGAATGATCTAGAGTTTTTTATACATATCCTGTTTATAAATATCCTATTTGGAAATATGGTTGAAAATAGTCAAAACAAGTCATCAAATTATAGAATGTACTTTCAATGAAAAATAAAAAATTCTGGAATGTACATGTGCCACTTGTTTAAAAACGTCGTAATGGTATTCCATATTAAATTATTCGTTCATGGTTGACTTTGGAAATTTTCCATTTTCTAATATATATATTATTGAACTTCTATTAACTTTATGCGCGTTGCACATACCAAATGACTATATTGACAACTTGTGACATCTCACTGGTAGTCTTGAAAGTGAACATGAGTATCGGTTTGATGGGTTTCTTGAAAAAAATATCCTTTCAATACAATGGATCATCTTTCATATATAAAATCGTTATCATCAAAATCTTGTAATAGCCTCATCTTTTGTTCCATGCATCACATCAAATAATATTTCATGTTTTCAATGTTGTCTACAGGTACAACCATGGAAAAAACATCTCTTGCAAATAATTGGATATATTGGACAACAAATAGTTCGTGTTAGATTATCACACAAGTATATCTACAAGTTATTTGAAAATATTTAAACATAAAAATTACATTCTCTAACAAGATAAAAAACTCTATCACCATCAACTGACACTATAGTTTCAATTGATTCGATCTCCTCTAAGATTGAAAGTGGCATTTCCCTTTTACATGAATTTCAGTATGTCTCCACGCTTTAACATATCCTGCATTTGCGTTTTTGCAAATATCTATGGATTCTATGTCCTCTATGCAAATTGAACAAAAGCAAGACTCATTTATTCTATCAAATGAAAACACATTTTGAAAACATTTTGTTTTAACTGAATGTATTTTTAGTGTCCCATGTATTGTATTGGCGTCATATGAGATTCATCTATTTACATCTTGGATTCCAACATACCAAAAAAAATTGCACAAGACAAGAACTTGTTAGCTTGAAATTTCTCAACAAAATAATTGAAGTTTGAATATAAATTTGAATACGTTCAAATAAAAATATCTTGTGTACATGTGTAACATTTATATATAGACACACCTGCGCACGTCCCTTGACAAATTATATTCATGGCTTAGCGCCATTTTGCACCATTCAACAACTTGTTTAGCAGATTCAAATCGATCGGCATGAGGGTTCATCTGATACCTTTGAAGTGCTCATTTTATGCATGTCCGTGCACCGTTGTGCTCTCCTTTTCCATGACCAGTCTAAAAAAAATTCCAACAATGTGTAAAGTTTATTTTTTTATGAAGACGACATAACCAATAGAATTATCGTGAAGATTTGAACTCACCGACACACTTATATGACCATATCCAATGTCAATCGAATATTATTTTTCATTCTTTCAATGAATCATAAAATTTATCAAAACAATGTTGTACATAATGTGTGTCGTGTGCTCGATCATCACTTATATAAAAGTGATCTTATTTAATAACATGTCGATTGTCATTGGTGCTTTCTATGTTACCGAGAATCCATTGAGCATGTCTATATAGAACGTGGAAAAATATCGTGACTTTATCAGAATGATAGTATTCACTCTGTATTTATTTTTGTACAGCGAATGTGTAATTCTCTGCAAAATCAACTACAAATAAAATTGTCCCTGGTGGAAACACTTCATGGGATTGTTTGAATTGGAGATCTTACCATCGATCTCTATGTGAATGCTTGGTGTAGTTATAAATTTCTTCCTCAAACTTCTTCAAAAAGTATATTACACAGATTTTATCTACCTTCAAATCAATCCTTTTGGAAATAACATTTGAAGAATGTGGAGTCGTGTTGTTGATATATTCATATCTCTTCCAATTGACGCTTATATTATAAAATGATTGATCATTCATATAAATATGATACCTTGAATGAAACAAAATTATATTTCCACAACGATCACATTTATTTCCACCAACATAGTTTTTTTTGTAAAATAAATCATCATCTTTTCTTTCACATAGAATTTCAGATATAAAAACATGGAATGTGGAAGGAGGAGGTGAACTTGGCCATAAAGTTTTACCAAAATCCAAAAAAGTGCCATAATACAATTCAAATTCCACATGATAACGACAACAACAAGTGTCACGAACAATGATGGGTCTAACAAACCATGGTTTTTGTTGCACAAATGTATGGATGAAAATTTTAACTTCTTTGTGCTCTTATTTGACCTTATTGAACAATTCTATTTGTGCCATTGGCAATATATGTTTTATATGTTCTTCATATTGTTTTCATGTTATTATTCATTGCAACACATCCCTTGTATGTGGTGAAACACGTGATTCTTCCAACCAACAATTACGGGCCAATTCTTTAACATTTTTTACAAGTCTATCTTTGTAGGGTTGTCTAGAAATCATTGTCCAACAAGCGAGTTCATCATTTGCATCTATTTGCAATCGAAATTTTAAACGTTTGTGCAATGTTTTTCTCAACGTTCCCATTGTTTTTTTCGCGTGTCTTGTCAAATGATCTTTTATATTGCTATATGAAGCAATTGTTGTTTGTATCACTCTACGTGCAACACAAACATCTTCTTTTCGAGATTTTCCAAAAGCTTTTAATACACTAGTTATATTGTTAAATACATTATGTTTCACCTTTGAATCCTTTGTCAACTTTTGAATACCCAATAATGATGTAGCTTCTTTTAAATTTCTTGATTTCATTAGACAAAGTAAAAGTTGAGCTTGTATTGTTACTGATTCATATTTGAAAAAAGTATTATAAATATTCTTAGTTCGATATCTTATATAATGATTAGATTTTTTCTTCCCAAATTTATCAGTATCAACATTTTCTAATATTTCATCATCAATGTTGATAGATTCTCCTGCATATTTCAATTTAAATTTTATATTAAAAAACATAACCTGAACACAAATTGACTATACTATATATACTTGAGTGTTCATCTTGTATTATCTAAATTTATGTACATACCTATAGGTGATTCATCTTCTGCTTCAATTTCGATATCAACGTCTCCAGCTTCAATTTCGGTTTCAACGCCTTCTCCTTCAATTTCAGTTTCAACGTCTTCTTCGACATTATGAGACAAATCTATTTATGTTTTTTGAAAAACATCAAATTGTAATTACAATCAATTATATTATTTACAATATTTTAAATTTGAATTCTATACTTTGAATTATGTACTTTATGAATACAGTCTCAATGTGTGGCGTGTGCTCGATCATCATATGTGCATGCATACCTGGTTGAACTTTTTCTTGTTGAAAATCTCTATTGACATTATCATCATTTTTTTCTTCAATATTTGGACGTTCTTGTTTCTTTCTCCAATAATACTCTTTCCTTTGTTCGTTTTGGCAAGTATCATCTCGAGTGCGATCAAATATTATCTTGCGCAAACTTTTGTTTCCCATGACTTTTATAGTTATTTGTAAAATATATGTTCAACAAAGACTTCACCTTGAAAAAATGCTTAACATTTATCTTTCAACATATAAATTTTTATTCCAATAAAAACTTGAACAAACATCAATTACCTTATTCAACAAAAACCAAAAAGATGATTCAAAACTTTGTTTAGGTGCTCTAGAAAACCATCATGTATCGATATTGATCCTCCTATTAAGCCTATGGAACAGAGGGAAGAAATAAAGAAAGAAAAGAATAATGTTGCAATAAGTAATAGAAATGCTTTGAAATCCCTATCCCTCAGATCATGTATGTCCTTCCATCCGATGAAATGTGTTAAATGTGTTCGGCCGAAAGCATATTTATACGATTTGGTGCGAAATGAAATGATACGGCGTGTCTTTTAATTTTTTTTGACCGACATAATTCCCTCAACATGCTTTCGGTCAAAAGAAGGTTTTTTCGGCCGAAAACCTTGGAAATAGTTCAGTTTCGACGGTTTCCGTTAGATTTTATTCTTTCGGCTGAAATAATATTGTTTCGGTCAAAAGATTATTTCGGCTGAAAACATGAAATTGGGACTGAAAATAAAAACCAGAGAATTTCCCCAATCTTACCTGAACTTTAGAGGTTGCGAACTCCTTCAAGTACTGAGAATTCGGTTTCAAAAATGACACCAACATTTTCAAAATTGAATCTACTTTCAATTCCTATAATTTGTTTTTATTTTCATTATTTTTATCTAATTTTTTTTATTTTTTTTAAAAAATCACTGCATAATATTTTCAGGAGACATTACGATTTGGTTAAATGAAATATCGGTATCTCTAAAAATATACGGTTAAAAGTTTAGAAAAAATTATATTCATAATCCTGAAACTGTTCTTTTCAAAAGGGTATATTTAGATTTTACTTTTAAGTAAAAATTAAGACAGATACAAGGTGTATAAAAACATGTGTTTAAAATCTGCAATGTTTCATCTGTTAGATTCAAAATTATAGGCATAATAAAATAGAGTCTTTGTATATTGTTGTACTATATTTTGTTTCTTAAAAACATAAGTTTAATAATAGATACATTGTTGTGGGAAAACATAAATCATTATCATTTCTTTCATGTTTAAGGAACTTACTCTTAAACAATTGTCAAATTGACATATCGCATATTGATAAAAAAAAATTGAAAAATAGTCATTGGAAAGCTAACAAAATTATTCACAAGTTTTGGTTTTACTGTAAAGTGAAATTCTAAATAAATAAAAAATACTTTTGTATGCCGGAAGTTGAAGAACTTATGAAAATATCGTTTTTTTTCCTCATAAAACAAGAAAAAGTGTTACCCATCTTCATGATTTCACCCTATATCCATTATGGTGTTTGGGGACCATCCCCTACTATTTCGTATGGAGGATCATCATATTTTGTTACTTTTATAGATGATTTCTCTACGAAGGCATGCATCTATATGTTGAAAGTAATAGTTGATGTGTTTATTGTTTTCAAGCAGTTTAGAGCTTTAGTGGAAAAGAGCACTGGTAGGTCCATTAAATGTTTAAGAACTGATAATGGTGGTGAATTTACGTCAATGGAATTTGAGGACTATGGAAAGGAGTTTGGGATTGATAGGCATAAAACCATTTCCTATACGCCTCAGCAAAATGGAGTTGTTGAACGCATGAACATGACTCTTCTAGAGAGAGCAACGAGTATTCTTAATAACACCAACTTGCAGCAGAAACTATGGGCATAAGAAACAACTACAACTTGTTATCTGGTGAATCAATCACCATCAACATCAATAGAGTGCAAGATTCCTGAATAGGTATGGAAATGTCACCCTTGTAATTATTCTAATCTTAAATTTTTTGGTTGTGAAGCCTATGCTCTAATTCTGAAACATCAACATTCTAAATTAGATCCAAATTAAAAAAGGATTATCTTTGTTGGATACGGTTATGGTATTAAGGAGTACAGGTTATGGGATCTTGCTGCCCACAAGATCACCATTAATAAAGATGTAATATTTGATGAATCATCTATCATCAAGTCAGATGTAGATGTTCAAACGAAGCAGATAGAAGTACCGAAACATCAACAGATTCAGTTTGAAACTTGTTCAACTACAGATGAAAATGAGAATGAACAAGTTTCTGAAGAGGTTCATGAATAGGTTCTTGTAGAGGAAAATATGGATGATGATGACAATCAAAAGATTGTGGATGAGGCACAAATTTCCCTACGGAGGTCTACGCGGGTGAGAGTTCCTCCAAGAAGGTATGATGATTTTGTTTCATCAGTTTATTTAAGTACTAATGGTGATGAACCTTCGTGCTATCATGAAGTTGTGGAGGGTTCTAACTGTGAAAAATGGAAAGAAGCAATGGAGGATGAAATGAATGATTTAATGAAGAATTCTACATGGGACCTGGTAGAACTTCCAAGAGACAGGAAAATTGTACGTTGAAAGTGGGTCTACAAGCTGAAGAAGGTTGTTGATGATAAGGTAGAAAAGTACAAAGCAAGGCTACTTGCGAAAGGATATTCTCAGAAAGAAGGTATTGACTTCATGAGATTTTTTCACCAGTTGTAAAGATTGTTTCAATTCAAAGTGTGTTAGCATTGGTTGCATTACTTGATTTGGATTTGGAGCAGCTAGATGTTAGTATTGTTTTCTTACATGGAGATTTGGATGAGGAGATGTACAAGGAACAAACTGAAGGGTTCATTTAGAATCACAACAAGAAATTTGTTTGCAAGCTCAAGAAATCATTGTATGGTCTGAGATAGTCGCCTAGACAATGGTACAAAAAATTGGACTCTTTCATGATGAGACAAAATTATACAAGGAGTGAGTATGATCATTGTGTTTACTTTAAGAAATTGAATAATGGCATATTCATTATATTAGTATTGTATTTTGACGATATGCTTTTAGCAATCAAAAGTATAACTGAGATCAACAAGTTAAAGGCTCAAATGGCTAAGATGTTTGATATGAAAGATCTAGGAGCAACAAAGCAGATTTTGGGCATGGAGATAGCTAGAGACAGAAGGAATGGTAAGCTTTGGTTGTCACAACAAAAGTATGTCAAGAAAATACTTTTGAGGTTTGGTATGAACATTGTGAAGCTAGTTTATGTACCTTTCTCTTCCCATTTTAATCTTTCTTCAATTTTATGTCCTAGTACAAAAGAAGAAAGGGAATATATGTCTCTAATATTGTATGGTATGCGATGGTTAGTACATGACTAGACATTTCACATGCAGTTGGGGTTGTTAGTAGATATATGGAAAATCCAGGTAAAGAGCACTGGGAAACCACGAAATGGGTGCTTCGGTATCTGAGGGGCACAAGTGATTACTGTATCACCTATAACAGTGGTCGTGAGTTAGTCTATGGATATGTTGATTTTGATTTTGCAGGTGATTTGGACAAAATGAGGTCAACTTTAGGATATGTCTTTACTCTTGCAGGTGGAGCTATTAGTTGGATGTCAAAGCTAGAGAGCATTGTTGCTTTATCCACTATAGAATCATAATACATTGTTGTTTCACATGCTTGGAAAGAGGTGGTTTGGTTAAAAGGTTTGTTTGGTGAGTTTTGAAGGATGCAGGACAAAGTAAAGCTACTTTGTGATAGTTAAAGTGCTATTCACTTGGACAAGAATCCAACCTACCACACTAAAACTAAACATATTCCTATTAAGTACCATTTTGCAAGACAGGTCATCGATGAAGGTGGACTTTCTCTTGAAAAGTTTCATACAAAAGAGAACTGCGGAGACATATTCACAAAACCAGTACTTTTAGAGAAGCTACGATGGTGTTTGTCTTCTCTTGGATTGCAGAAAAGGTGATGAACAAAATAAGAAGCAAGGTATCAGGTTAATTGTCATCAAGGTGGAGATTGTTGGAATCCGGTGACAATTAATTCCTCCACAATTGGATTTTAGATCCTATTATTGAGAATTGGTTGTAACTAATTAGACAAAGTTAGAATTTGGATATGATTGCATTCAATAATCAGTTTCTTGTGTAAATTACTATAAATCATGTATGCTCGTAGAGCTTGAGACGTAGAGGTTGAGACGGTGAGAGATGAGAGTGTGAGCCTCTTGTAACTCTCCATATTATAAACAATAAGATAAATCGATGCCATGCTTGGTGGACGTAGCCCGAAGTTGGGTGAACCAAGTAAATCTCTGAGTTATATGTGTGATATGTTTCTTTGTTACTTTTGGCTGCATATTTTATGGTGGCTCCACTATTAAGAATGATTGTCTACAATGCTTTCTTTTATTGGCTTTTGAAGATTCTTTTAGTTTGGATGTGTTTTTTGGGCATCTCCCCATTGACAACAAACGTTTTTCTTATATTCACAACAAAAATTAATAAAAACATATATAATACATAATATTTTAATGACAGATAAACATAAATAAAAAATATCATAGAAAAGAAATTTTTAAAAATAAACTTATCATAAAAAAAAATTGATTCACAGGTCGAAGTGCAAGTCAATTTTATACTCTAGTTCTTCTACTTCTGATATATTGTTTGTATTTTCGCATGGCAAGTTGTCGAGGTGGTTTGCATCAAATCACTTGACTTGTACTTCTGATATATTGATTTTATTTTCCCATGGCAACTTCTCGAGGTGGTTTGCATCAAATCACTTGACTTGTACTTTTGATATATTGATTGTATTTGCCCATGGAAAGTTGTCCAGGTGATTTGCATCAAATCACTTGACTTATTCATGTAGTACTTTGGATATTTTTTACAATAAGATTGCTGGGATTTTAGAGTGTAATTTTTTTGGATTATATATCGTTAGGGTATTTTCCAAATATGTGATAAAAAATGACCCATCTTTGAAATGAATAATATGTAAATAGAATTTTTTTTCCATTATAAATACAAACACCAAACATATTATACAAATTTAAGCAATTTGCTTCCAAAAGAAATTGCTCAATGAATTGTTAATAAAATATCTTCTTCATATGAAAGGAAAATTAGGAAAATATTGAAAGGAAAATAATATTTTCACACTATTAAGCAGTACGTGATCTGTGGTTTGATATGGAATGCACAATTAAAACTTGTCAAAGGAAAAATCTCTACTATTTATGTTTACATCTTTTGAAGTATTGTGTTGTTCTATAGCATCTTTGATAACCTGCGGAGGATATGCATGTTGGTAATTGATGCAGTCTTGTCAATCATATGACATGATTTAATCCATCAATCCATTTGCAGTTTTCTTTTTTTTGTCTGTTAGTATTCAGATATAGATTGTCTGACTAAATAATGCATGCAAAATGCATGTGCAGTTTTCTAAAATCAATTGTTGTAAGTGTTCAATCAAGAGTAGCTAACTGTTTGTTCTATGAGGCTATGCATTGTTATAAAGATCAAGGTTGATAATAGTGAACGCAACCTTTTCTGTGCAATTACAATTCTTTCTTCTTTCTATGATATTGTGATTTAATCATTTAGTATTTAGTATATTGTTATTCTATTTCATTGAATGATTATCTAGTCCATAGATAGGCCTTCATAGATCCTTCATTTGGTATCAGAGCTGGTTGTTGTTTTAGGGTAATCATGTCAAGCTCTAATTCATTGCCCATTCCATAATTTAATGGAAGTGATTATGATTATTGATGCATCAAGATGATGGCCATTTTGATAGGGAAATATCTATGGGAGATTGTAGAAATGGGTTATGTAGAGCGAGAACATTGGACCACTCTTAATGACAATGATAGAGTAGATAAGAAGGAATCTAGAAGGAAGAATGCTCAAGCTTTATTTCATATTCAAATTGCTCTTGATAAAATCTTGTTTCCAAAAATTGCAGATGCAAAGACAGCAGCGAATGCCTGGAAGAATCTACAAGAAGCTTACCAAGGTAGTGATCAAGTAAAATTTATCAAGCTATAGACATTGAAAAGAGAATTTGAGAATTTGAAGATGCAAGAAGCTGAAAATGTAATTGATTATTGTGTGAGGGTAAAAGATGTAGTCAATAAGATGGCTACTCTTGGAGAAATTGTGGACAAAGAGGTTTTGATTAAAATGGTGTTGAGGTCTCTAACACCAAGGTGGAACCATGATTCAATAATAATTGAATAAAGAAAGGATTTTTCTACTCTTTAGTTTGATCACCTAGTTGGATCTCTTATGTCTCATGAAGAAAGATTGATAGATTTCATTGGAAAAAGTGGCGAGAAAGTTTTTTCTTCAAAATTGCAAATTACAAAGAATGAATATGTTAACACTAGGAGCAAAAGAAACCAAATCCAAGGTAGAGGTCAAAATCATAAATATCCAAGAGGAAGAGGTGATTCAAGAGGAAGAGGCAGAGGCAGATTTGATAAAAGAAATATCCATTGCTATTATTGTAAAAGGTATGGTCACTTTGAAAGGGATTGTAGATTAAAAGAAGGCAATAATGACAAAGGTGTTAATTGTGCTCAAGAAGGTGATGAATCCTCTTCAAGAAATTTATTGTTATCTTATGACAAAGATGAAAATGGCACTAAAGATATTTGGTATTTAGATTCAAGGTGTTCTAACCACATGTCAGGAAATAAGAAGCTATTTTCTACAATGGATGGGAGTTTCAAATCCAAGATCAAGTTGGGTGATGACAAAGAATTGGAGGTTGTTTCAAAAGGAGCTATGGAATTCCATACTAAAGAAGGTATGAAAAGTGTTAAAGACATTTATTACACTCCACAATTAAAGCATAATCTATGGAGTGTTGGCCAATTGTGTGAGAAAAATTATAAGGTAGTATTTGAAAATCAACAATGTACAATTTATAATAAGAATAGAGGCAATAGGGTGGTTACAGTTGTGCCTATGTCAAAGAATAGGATGTTCCCATTGATGTTTGGAGAACATAACAACCATCTTGCCAATATGGCATATGAAGAAAAAAGTTGGTTGTGGCATCTTAGATATGGACATTTGAATTTTCATAGTCTCAAACTTATAAAATCAAAAGAATTAGTTTATGGTTTGCCTAAGGTTCAAGAACAAAAGGATATTTGTGAAGGATGCTAAAGGAAAGCATGCAAGAGAAAAAAATTCAAAAGGAAATGCATGGAGGCCCCATTATCCACTTCAGTTAGTTCACTCAGACATTTGTGGTCCTATGTAGACAAAGAGTTTGGGTAAGTCATCATATTTTATTACTTTTATTGATGATTACTCACGAAAGTGTTGGGTTTATTTTTTGAAGACTAAGGATGAAGCCTTTGATACATTCAAGAGGTTTAAAGCCCTTGTGGAAAATGAAAGAGGTTGCAAAATCAAGTTCTTAAGGTCTTATCGTGGAGGAGAATTTTGTTCAAAATATTTTCAGAATTATTGTGATATGAATGGCATCAAAAGACAACTCATCACTTCTTACACACCTTAACAAAATGGAGTAGCAGAGAGGAAAAATCGTGCAGTGGTGGAAATGGCAAGAAGTATGTTCCAAACCAAGGGATTAAGCAATTCTTTTTGGGGTGATGAAGTTGCTACATCTGTATATATTCTCAATAGATGTCCCACAAGTGCACTTGATATGATGACTCCATATGAATCCTAGTATGAAAATAAACATAATGTTAATCATTTCAGATTCTTTGGTTGTGTAGCCTATGTCCATGTAGTTGATCAAAAGAGACAAAAGTTAGATACAAAAAGTGAGTTATGCATTTTTGTTGGATATAGTGAACAAAGTAAGGCTTACAGGTTGTATAATCCCCTCACTAATAGAATTGTTGTGTCAAGAGATGTAATTTTTTATGAAGGGGGAGTTTATGGTCATCAAAAATGCCATGATGATATGTCTAAATCTGTTTTGGATAAGGAACTTATTAATAATATCGATAATGAACAGCCCACTAATATTTCAGCTCCAAGTGATACAAATCCACCAAGTATTCCCTCATCTAATTCTTTAATTCCAAGTGCAATCCCAACATCAAATTAAAATTCTACAAGGAAGGTAAGAAGATTAAGTGACATTTATCAAAGGCATAAAAGTCCAGCACATGAAGAAAATCCAACAGGTGAGTCAGTAAATTTTTCTTTACTTTCCAAGGGTGATTTTGAACCATCATGTTTTAAAGATGCAAGTACTAATGAGGTTTGGGTGCAAGAAATGCAAGAAGAGATAGATTCTATTCACAGGAATGATACTTGGGAGCTTACAGAACTTCCACATGACAAGAAAAAGATTGGTACTAAATGGTTCTACAAGACTAAGTACAATAGTGATGGGAGTGTTGAAAGACACAAGGCAATATTAGTTGTTAAAGGCTTCACATAGAGGTATGGAATTGATTATGAAGAAACATTTGCACCAGTAGCAAGACAAGAGAATGTTCGAATGATGATTTGATTAGTAGCTCAGAAGAAATGGATCATTCATCACATGGATGTGAAAAGTGCCTTTTTAAATGGGTACTTAGAAGAAGAAGTGTTTTTGGAATAGCCACAAGCTTTTGAAGTGCAAGGAAAAGAACATCAAGTGTACAAGTTGAAGAAGGCTTTGTATGGCCTCAAGCAAGCACCAAGAACATGGTATGCTAGAATTGATCGATATTTTCAGGAGAGTGGCTTCAATAGAAGTAAAAGTGAACCTACACTTTACTACAAACAAGAAGGTAATGATATTCTTATTGTAAGTCTATATGTTGATGACTTATTATATATGGGTAGTAGTTCTAAGATGAAGGATGAATTCAAAATTGCTATGATGAATGAATTTGAGATGAAATATTTGGGTCTCATGCAATATTTTTTGGGTATGGAAGTTTATCAAAATGAGGATGAAATTTTCATTTGTCAAACAAAGTATTGAAAAGATATGTTGAAGAAATTTGATATGGTAGATAGTAAACGAGCCTCCACTACAACTGCTCATGGAATTGTGTTGTGTAGAGATGATGGTGCTGAAATTGCTGATGAGGCAACATATAGAAGTATTGTTGGAAGTTTGATGTTTCTAACCCACACAAGACCTGATATTGCTTATTCAATTTCTCTTGTTTCAAGATACATGACAGAGCCATCTGAAACACATATGAAGGAAACCAATAGGATTTTGAGGTATGTGAGAGGAACTCTAAATTTTGGTATTCATTACTACACTTCTAAAAGGTTTAATCTTGTTGGATTTAGTGATTCTGATTGGGGAGGTAGTTTGGATGACCAGATGTCTACATATGGTAATTGTTTCTCTTTTGGTTTGGGGTTGATTACTTGGAGCTCAAAGAAGCAAAGTATAGTTGAAATTTCATCCACAGAAGAAGAATATGTTGCAGTCACCTCAGCAGGTACACAAGCATTATGGCTTAGAAAGGTTCTAGAAGAAATTGGAGAGAAGCAAATTCATCCTACAGTGATATTTTATGATAACGTTAGTGCCATCAAATTGGCAAAGAATACAGTCCATCATAGAAGGACAAAACATTTTGATTTAAAATATCATTTCATTAGAGATTTGGTGCAAAAGAAGGAAGTAGAACTATGCTATATAAAGACTCAATAACAACTCGCAGACACTTTCACTAAGGCAGTTGCTAATGTCGAGTTTTTGAAACTTCGAGATCAGATTGTGAGCCCTCTTATCATCAAGGGGGACTATGTTGGTAATTGATACAGTCTTGTCAATCATCTAACATGATCCAATCCATCAATCCATTTGTAGTTTTCTTTTTTCTGTCTGTTAGTATTCAGATATAGATTGTCTGACTAAATAATGCTTGCAAAATGCATGAGTAGTTTTCTAAAATCAATTGTTGTAAGCGTTCAATCAAGAACAACTAACTATTTGTTCTATGAGGCTATGTATTGTTATAAAGATCAAGGTTGATCACAGTGAAAGCAACCTTTTTTGTGCAATTACAATTCTTTCTTATTTCTATGATATTGTGATTTAATCATTTAGTATTTAGTATATTGTTATGCTATTTCATTGAATGATTATCTAGTCCATAGATAGGCCTGCATAGATCCTTCAATGTGGAAGATGCAACCATTTCTAGATTTGATGTCTCTATTTGCTTTGAAATGCGTTTTTCTTCTGTAGCTTTTGAGTACGATGGGGATTCGGTTGCTCCATATTCTGAGTGGTAATATCTTGGAGAGATGTCGGGAGTTTCAATATCACCCATAGTATTGTATTCTGGAGTTTCAATATCACCTATACTATTGTATTCTGAGTGATAATATCTTGGTGAGGTGTCTAGAGTTTCAAAGTCACCCATAGTATTGTACCTGCACATTAAGTGCAATGAAAGGGTCAAAACAGGCCTGGGACATCCTTAAATTAGCCTACCAAGGAAATGACAAGGTCAAAACAGTCAAACTACAGACCTTGAGGACGCAACTCGAGACTTTAAGAATGACAGAGTCTGAAAATGTGGATCAATTTATGACCAGATTCATGGGAATCGCAAACCATATTAGGTTGACTGGTGAAGCCATCCTTGATCAACGCATTGTTGAGAAAGTCCTCATAAGTTTACCAAATAAATTTGAAATGGTTGTTATAGCAATCCTTGAATCCAAGGATCTATCATGTTTTTCAACAGATGAACCATTTGGTTCCCTGTTGACACACGAGACCAAACTGCATCTCACAGATGAGTCAATCTCCAATGCCTTCAAAACTCAATTCTCTTTCAACAGAGGGAGAAGCAGAGGGAGAAGAAGAGGTCACCAAGGAAGAGGGAGCAGTCCCAGTAACCCTCACTCCAGTGGAGGACACAGAAAACAAATCCCGAATCAAAATTTCCAAGGTCACAGAAAACAAAGTTAGAATCAGAGTTTCCAACCTCAAAGAGGTAGAGGGAGAAGATCAAATGACAAATCAAGAATACAATGCTATTACTGCAAAAAGTATGGGCACTATGAATCTAAATGCAAGAATAAGAAAGCAGATCATCTCTCAGCCAGAGCACATGTGTGAAATCATACGGGAGAAACCTCAGGAGGTATGTTTCTCTCATGTCACAAGTCTGAAGAACAACCTAAAGATCTTTGGTTGCTGGACAATGGATGCAGCAATCACATGACAGGTAACAAAGATTTACTTTCATGCATTGATTCTTCAATTTCATCTAATATTACACTTGGAAATGATTCCTTAGTCCAAGTTCAAGGAAAAGGAACTGTACCTATTCTTACTAAACAAAATGTAAAGAAAGACATAAACAATGTCTATCATATTCCAGATCTGAAACATAATCTGCTAAGTGTAGGAAAACTCATTGAACATGGCTATAAGGTACTTTTTGAGGGAGCATCTTGCAGGATATATGATAAAACCCCTAATAGAAAATTGATTTCTAAAATACACATGACTCATAATAGGATGTTTCCCTTGACCCTTAGATCTGCAAATCTGATCCAAACATATGAACAAAGTGCATCCACCCCCAATGAAACTATGGTTTGGCATACAATATTTGGACATCTACCCTTTCAGAGTCTAAGTCTTCTACAGAAGCACTCCATGGTCAAAGGTCTTCCTATCTTCAAAGAGCAAAGCCCCCCATGTGAGTCTTGCATACTTGGAAAACATAAGAGAACTAGTTTCCCACAGTCCTCCACTCAAGACAAAGAACATCTCGAACTTGTTCACACTGACCTATGTGGACCAATGCAAATAGATTCCATAGGTGGTAGCTTTTATTTTCTAACGTTTATTGATGACTTTAGTAGGAAAATCTCGATCTATTTTCTCAAACACAAGTATGAAACTTTTACAAAATTCAAAGAATTCAAAGCAGACGCTGAAAAACAGAGTGGCAAATATATAAAATCTCTCAGGTCAGATGGAGGAGGAGAATACAACTCCAATGAATTTGCAAATTTCTGCAAATCACAAGGCATTATCATGCAAACTACAACTAGGTATGCTCCACAATAGAATGGAGTGGTTCAAAGGAAAAACCAGACAATAATGAACATGGAAAGAATCCTACTCAAAGAGAAATGTTTGTCAAATACTTTTTGGGCTGAAGCAATAGCATGCTCAACTTATCTCTTGAATAGATCTCCAACCACCAATCTAAAGATGAAATTACCTCAAGAAGCATGGAGTGGGACAAAGCTAAATGTTGTGCATGTAAGGACGTTCGGATGCATAGCATACGCTTACATACCTTCTGAATTAAGGAAAAAATTGGATGATAGAAGTGAGAAATGTATCTTTACTGGATACAGTGAAACATCTAAAGCTTACAGGCTTTACAATCCAATCTCAAAGAATCTAATTCTCAGCAGAGATGTAAAATTTTTGGAAAATCAACTCTAGAATGAATCTGAAAATCAGCAAATGGACAATCAAAATCCATTGTTGCCCAGTTCTGAAAACATAGAAAATTCAGGACAACCAATACCTCAACCTACTCTTCTAAGATTGCAGGTACAAGGACAACCTGAAAATTCTCAGGATAACTCAACTTCAAGCAGAGACTCATCCTTTTAACTTCAAAATCAGAGAACTCAAAGTTTGAGAGAAATCAATCCGCAGTTGGATGACATTGAACAGCACAATCTTTTTGCATTAATGTCATGTCAACCTGCATCTTTTAAAGAAGCGGCTAAGGAGCCACATTAGGCTCAAGCCATCAACCAAGAGATTGACTCCATTGAGAAGAACAAGAGATGTGATCTTGTTGATTTGCCCAGACACAAGAAGAGTATTGGTGTCAAGTGGGTTTACAAAACTAAACTCAATGAAAAAGGGAAGATTGAAAAACACAAGGCAAGACTTGTTGCCAAATGATTCTCACAACAACCACGTACTGATTATGGTGAAATTTTTTCTCCAATAACAAGAATAGACAGTGTAAGGACTCTATTGGACATAGCAGCCCAACACAAATGGCAAGTATACCAGATGGATGTCAAGTCATCTTTCCTGAATGGTTTCTTAGAAGAAGAAGTTTATGTTGATCAGACACTTGGATCTGAAGTCCAAGAGCAGCCATCCAAAGTATATCGGTTGAAGAAAGCCTTGTATGGCTTAAAGCAAGCTCCAAGAGCTTGGTACAACAATATTGACACTTACCTGATCAAAAGTGGTTTCAGCAGAAGCCAAAATGAGCCAACTCTTTACACCAAAACAGATCAGCACAGTAAAATTTTGATTGTATGTTTATATCTTGATGACATGATATATACTAGAAATCTTAAGTTAACTAGTTTTAAAAATGCCATGCAATCTGAGTTTGAGATGACATAACTTGGCATAATGAAATATTTTTTACGGATTGAGGTTGATCAATCAACCAAATGAATTTTTGTCTGTAAAAAAAAGTATGCAGCAGACATCATCAAAAGATTATGCATGGAAGAATGCAATTCAACAGAAAACCCTATACCCCTAGGCACAAATTTGAGCAAGAAAGATGAAGGCCCTACAGTGGACCCTACCCTGTACAAAAGTTTAGTAGGCAGTTTGTTGTATCTTACAGCAACTAGGCCTGATATTATGTATGCAGCCAGCCTTGTTTCCAGATTCATGGAATCCCCCAAAGATTCTCACTGGAAGATCGTGAAACGGATTCTGAGATATGTTGCAGGAACTCTCAATTTTGGCTTATGGTACACTCAATCTAATGATAATAATCTCTCTGGTTACACAGACAGTGATTTTGCAACAGGAAAAGCACCTCAGGACATGTTTTTCACCTAAGGAGGAACCTGATTTCATGGGCATCAAAAAAGCAGCCAATTGTATCAATATCTTCTGCAGAGGGAGAGTATGTCGCTGCTACCTCAGCTCCCTGTCAAGTTGTGTGTCAAGTTGTGTGGCTGAGAAGAATATTGAAAGATATGTCACATACAGAAAATGATCCAACTCCTATCTTCTGTGACAACACCTCAACAATTGCTCTATCCAAAAATATGTGTTTCACAAGAAAAGCAAACGCATTGACACTCGCTTTCACTTCATCCGCGAGCTAGTCAATAATGATGATATTGCACTTCAATTATGTGGCTCTCAGCTCGCAAATATCTTCACAGAGCCACTTGGAAAATCCGCTTTTGATTTTCAAAGATAGCACTTGGGCATCATCAGTCTTGATGTTAAGAGGGAGTGTTAAATATAATGTAGCCTCAACAGTCTCACTGTACACTGCAAGCTGTCCTGGCCAGCTATACTATCATTGCTTGATGTTCTTGATTTGCTTGAGCCTATTTAGCTTAGCTATTTTTCCTTTTCTCATTGTACTCTTTTCCTAATATACCTAATATACTGAATACTATTTCTGCTATGCTCTTTCTCTGTATTCTTTGCTTCTCATTTTATCACAATGGAGATGAACCATGGCTTGGAGTTGTTTCCACACTTAGAGTTCCCCCTCTGCTTAAAAATCCGGACTCTGAATTTCTGTTTTTCCTATTTTTCGTAACTCTTTGATGCCATCTTCTAAAGCCACTAGCTATCCGTTCTTCAAATATAGTGTTCTTCATGTGAGAACCCATCTGCATAGTACATCCATCAGTTTTGAAAGCATGACTCTCTATACTTACATTACAAATTGCAATTTCAAAGTAAAATCTGATTTCTGAATCAATTCGGATAACCATTTAAACCACAAAAATATGCAATTTCAGCAATAATGAGATTACCGAACTCAGAAACCACTTGAAACAGAACGGATTAATCTCAAGTGGTTTCTGAATTCGGTAATTTCAGCAATAATGAGATTACCGAACTCAGAAACCACTTGATATTACCGAATTTCAGCAATAATGAGATTACCGAATACGTAAAGATGAAGTAGTGGAGCTGGTTCATGCCGGTTAGGGAGACAAGAGGATACTTATCCTTGAATCAAGAGGGAAATAAAAATTATCAATTGAAACCCAACTATCATAAATATCTTGAATTTATATCAAATGGACTAACACGATCCAGTAATCCCCAATTGCATCGAAAAAATTGAATACACTGTGAACAATATGACTAGGATATAGTTTGGTGTTTACCTGTTTGGAACAATGATCGTCACCATGAGGCATTGATTCATCCTTCGGACAAGGAAGCATACTATAAGCTATTTCTTTCTGTATACAAATCTTAGAAATGGGTTTCTGTCCAACTGTCAGTAGAAACGAAATGAAGCCCATAAGCATGCCAATGCCAGATGTATTATGCCGGCCGATGCGATGAGATGAAATTTCATTCGGAAATTCTGAGAGATGCTAAAAGCAATATGAAACTCTACTTTTGGAACGCAAAATTTCTACTTTGAGATTCAATTGTTAGAACTATTTACAATATAATTAAGTACTTACGTATTTTAGAGAGATAAGTGATATATAATAGAGATTGTCACATCGATTCCATTTCATTAATCCAAACATATCTGAATACAACAAACCTACCTGCTTTCAGTTTTTCAAGTGCGCAATATAAAGCCTTCTTATGTCGCCTAGAAAGCCACTGAAAATATAGTCACAGAAAAATACTTTGTTATTAGAAATAGAGGTAGAGATTGACTTCAAAACTAAAATTCGTATGAACAAGGAAATGCATGCCTTTTATCCTGTCTTTTTTCTCATTTTAAAAACAATAGATGGCTAGGTTCTCAACACCTGAAAGACAGACAGGTCAATCTCTTTGGACCAACTAAACGAACTGCGCAGTGCACAGACTGCACAATTTGTTGCAAGATGTGAATAAATATATTTAATGAAATCTTTATGGATGCAGAATAACATAGTATTATGGTTAGGACATAAACTTAGAAATATATAGAAATTTGTGTAATACACAAAATACTTAATATTAATAACTTAGATACAATGAAAAAACTCATAAATATGACAAAAAATTGTAAAACAGGCAAAATACTTGATATTAATAATTAGTGTTTAATCAGTTTTGTATGGACAAGATTAAATATTAGTTGTCCCAATAAATCAATAGTTAATAAATCAATAGTTGTGATTTCAACCACTAACTTCCTCACTATTATAAAAACATCAGTTTACATGTTTATTTGTTTACTTTTACTTGATTATATTTAAAATTTATTATGGTGGCTAGGTGATGGCCAAGTCTAAGTAATTAACAAAGATTAAACAGATTTAGATTTTTTTTACAGCTTATAAATTTCTTAAGTGGAATCACTTCACCTTATTTAACCCTAAGGGCTTGGTGGCACGTTACACTCTTAAGCCAACATTTACTAGGTGTGTGACTGCTGCACGGGGGGCTGCAGAATAACTTGCCAACCCTTTAAAGTTTTTTATTATAATATACAGTAAAGCATATGTAAAACGCGAAAACTCAGTGGAGGCTGTGAGAGGAAACCCTTGAACGAAAGAAGTTTTAAAAAATGGACAGCCCTGCAATCCATCTGACGCCCGCGCATGCGTGATCTCCTGGATATTTCCATGGCCAACTTATCAATTGTAATACGGTAAAGGCATACCACCTAAAGGCTTACCAGTGGAGAAACCGGTCGGGACACTTCTATACTAAACAATCTGGCTACTGAGTAATTCGAACAACGGGACTACTTTGTTGGCCTCTTTGAGTGCATAAACTTGTAATTTATTTCTCCGGCTTTGCTCATTTTATATTTGTTTGACTGTTCAATTTATATGTCCTCGCCACGGTTTAGTTTTGTCACTTATCTCTTGAATTTATTATTTAAATGTTTGTGTTTTTGTTGATTACGGAAAACAAATTTTTAAAACGATTTTTAAGGTAGCTACCAATTTACAAACCAAATTGCTGTATAAGTTATTTGACTATTATAAGTTAATGTGGCTTTACCATTTATTCCGAACTCTTGATACCTTCCCTGGTTTTTTTTATTGGCGTACTATGCTTGCTATTGATGGCCTCGGATGGTTATTTTTGCCTAATATACCATGCATTAGTAAATTAAATATACCGTAAATTAAATATACCTTTCGTGTTCATCACTCGGATGGTTATTTTTGCCTAATATACCATGCATTAGTAAATTAAATATACCTTTCGTGTTCATCAGACACAATGAACAAACTCAGAAATATGACAAAAATTTGTCCCCCTCCCACAACACACAAAATACTTAATATTAATAACTTAGACACAATAAGCAAATACAAAATACAATAACAAAATAAGCTTCCGGAGGTACCAGTTATTGGCCCTAAGACTGAATTACCAATATTACAACCTACTGTGTTCAATCACCATACATTGGGTAATAAAGGGAAGTCGGATAAGAAGCTCCGAAGGGATCTGCGACGACAGAATAAGAAGGCTAATCAGCAGCCTAAGCCGTCTAAGGATAAGAAGCCGCCTTGAGTAGCAAGATAGGGTTGCTAGATACAGGATGGTAGCGAGATCAGGCTGAGACATCGAGTATGCCCACTAAAATGACTTTCAACCAACTAACAAGATGCAAAATTAACAAAAACTATCATTCTACATTTCTTCTAATGACTTATGGAATCTACACCTATGATTATTGACCTACTGATTAGGGAATATGTTCTTGTGAGCAAATCCAGGGCATAGAGCGTGTATCTAACAGTACGCTACGGTGCTGAATACGAAATACAATTGAGCCAAAACTCGGTGCAAAATAGAAGATATTAAATTGAAGAATATGTTGGCAAAACCTTACAGTTCCAACATGATGAATAGCCTGTTCAATAAGTAAGGAGGTGATTACAAAATCCGAACAAATAACTACGACTGCCCAAGTTGGAGTTTGCTCTAAAGAACGCTCACCACCACCACTGCCCACTGCCATATCCTTCTCACACAATTGATAATCACTTCCTTACTATAACTTTATAACCATTCCAATGGATGATCAACTAGAATACCGTCTTCTTAAATACTAAAATTTCACACAGCGGATGGGATGCTTTAAGTAGAACTCTGAATGGTTCTAAATGTTCTCCATTCCGCGTTTGAACAGTAAACGTGCGTCTGAACAGTAAAAATGCAGAATGGTCAATTCTACTCAATACACAAACTCAATTCAACTCATTACATTCGTACAGCCGTTGTTACAACAGTAAAAATGAAGAATGCTTGGTCAATTCTAATGCTTCTGTACACAAAGTCAATTCAAGTCAATACATTAATACAGCCGTTGTTACAACGAGTCTTTTTAATGAATTCATATAATGCCATACTCACACCATATTGAAATTCTGTTCAACTACGCCTCCAACAGTGACGACATGTTTTGTTTAGAATTTCAATTTCCAAGTGATATATTTTAGAGTATGATATTATCCAGGGATATTGGGAGTCACGGTAGTAATTTGTTTGTGATAATTAAATTCACATATAGACCAAACTTTTCAACTAATTAAATTCACATATAGACCAAAGCTTTCCAGCAAGGTAGGAATTTCAAATCTAAATTCTAAATTACTGTCAGTTTTGAGGGTTTTAACAACTGTAGTGCTTCTTCTAACTGTTTTCATCACTGTGGCTGTTGGCTAATCAATTTACTTATACAACTTAGATAACCAAATGAAATTCCAAAAATGTATTTTTCTTTATATTTTCATTTCCTTTAATTATGAACTCCAAAAATATATTTTCATTTCAATTTTAATTATAACTTCTTTGCATGATGCCAATTGAATGGAAAGCTCTTTTTATGTGGGCTATGCCAAAACTTTCCGATCAATTTATTTGTGAGTTAAATTTGCATGAGACAATTTGCCCATAGCAAAATGGAATTCCAAATATATATTTTCCTTTATATGTCCATTTCACTAACTAGGACCTCTTGTGCATGATGTCAATTGAATGGATTTTTTTTTTATATGGATTATGTCAAAAAAATTTAATCAATTTATTTTTAAGTTCAATTTACATGAGAAAATTTGTTCCTCAAATTCCATTCCTATTTTACAATCAAAATAAAATTCAATTAAATGAAAATACTTTTGCCTTAAATTTACTTTTCCTCTAAATGTCAATCATAATCATGAATGCAAATTATTTATAAAAATTACTTAATCTAATTGTTTCCATCCCTAATCAATTTACTTATACAAATTAGATAACCAAATGGAATTCCAAAAATATATTTTCCTTTATATCTTCATTTCATTTTTAATTATGACTTCTTTGCATGATGCCAATTGAATGGAAAGTTCTTTTCATTTTTAATTATGACTTCTTTGCATGATGCCAAAACTTCCCAATCAATTTATTTATGAGTTCAATTTATACTACAATTTGCCTCTCAAATTTTATTCTGATCCATAATCAATTTACTTATAACTAAATGAACTTCCAAATATATATTTTCCTTTATATCTTCATTTTACTAATTATAACCTCTTATGCATGATACAAATTGAATGGAACTTTCTTTATATTTAGATCATGCCAAAATTTTGTAATCAATTTATTTGTACCTTCAATTTACATGACATGGGACAATTTGTCGGTCACATTCCATCCCTATTCTCTAATCAAATTAATTCTACAATCAAAATGAAATTCAAAATATATATTTTCTTTTATATTTTCATTTCACTTTAAATTATAATAACCAGTTCCGCACAATACCGATTAGATGGAAATATTCTCTACTCAAATTAGTTCTACAATCAAAATGAAATTCAAAATATATATTTTCTTTTATATTTTCATTTCACTTTAAATTATAATAACCAGTTCTGCACAATACCGATTAGATGGAAATACTTGTTTGTTCAATTTATTCTTCCTCTCAATGTCAATCATAATCATGAATACACCATCTCCTTGGAAAGCGAGTACAATGTATGGCTCTTCTCATAATAACTACGAAGACGATGAACGAATTTCATTGGTAGACAACCTATTTGCAACAATCCATCTGGGACGGACAACCTATTTGGAACAATTCATCTCAAACGGACAGCCTATTTAATGATGCATCAATGGTCTCCATGTTGTCCCACCAAGAGGTGGTTGACCTGTTATTGTATAACAACTCAACGAAAATGTGTTTCACCTTTATAACTTGGTATAAACCAACGAAATAATAGCTTGTAAATACAATTATAATTTTCTTTTCAAAAAATCTCGAAATTGTCTCATTGTTTTATCTATCAAACTTGTTAGCTAGTAAATGTGTTATTACGATAGATGTCCTATTTTGTTGTTCTTATTCATAACGAAAGTCAAGTCTACCTTTGCTTACTAAGGGGTTCTTACCAAAAGTCAAGTCTACCTTTGCTTATGAATATAACATGTATAAAAAAGAAAGGGTTTAGGTTTGTAGGTGCATTTACAAGGTCATCCTCCTCTCATCTTTTAAGGCTCTCAGAGGTATCGGGTTAAGTCTAATTTTGCTAGGAGATGGGCTCAAATACACTAGTTAGGATTATTTCAGTAAGGTGGGTGAGTCTTAATGTAGTAGGAGTATCCTGGATCTATTGAAAATGTATGACCCCTCAAGTGGATGATTGAGCAGTAGGTTTATAATCTGTCTATAGGCTTAATGCTAAACTCTACTAATAGTTTGTATTGGTATTATTCTACTATATAATGTTTGGAAAAAAACAACTCAACTCAATGGCCCAGATTCATGTTATTTTACCACATTAATATAAATGCAAATAACTAAGGATTCACATATAACATTATCATTGATCTAAAGTGATAACCATCAGCATGAAAACCTTTTCTCAATAATTATTCACTTGATTTGAGATGTCTTTAAGTATTATGGTCAAATTCTCAATCCTTAACATAAACAATTACATACATCTATATATTGTCATTCATTTAGTTTTGGTACATACTCACTTCCAAATCTCATGTGTATATATTCAAACTTTCATTCAACTTAAACACGAGTGATATATATATATATATGAGGTGACCTCATAAATACATGGAGAATGAGACAACTAAAAAAATGCCAAAAGATGTTGAAGCATGATATGACCCAAGTGCATTGAAGCACAATATGCCAAGCCGATAGGATGAAGGAAGAAATTAAAAATTTATGGTTTTATTGGGCAATTATGTTAATGACAAGAGTCCCACACTTAGCCAACCATCCAAAGTAACCATACAAATTCCCAACAACCAACAGTCTGCATATAGCCTTTTGGAAGAGAAATGTATTGTGTGAAGTCCCAAGGATACACAAGATGCAACATACGACCTTCCATGAGTAGATTTGGAAGCTTATGACCTCAATTCATCTCTAAGGCATTCTATGTAGGATGGTTTTGGGATGCCAATGGTCACAAAGTCTCAATATTTTTGTTCTTTAGGAATAAATTTAGGAACTCGGATAATTAATTTCAATAGCCATCTTGTGACATCCATTGATCTCAAATTCAACATTGAATGGATGGAGGTTATTGCATAGCTTTTGGAATTCACAAAATATTAATAGCGAAAATAATTTTTGAGTGAGATTAACAAAAATTCAGGGAGGAATTCATCTCTAAACCATTAATATAACTACAGGAAACATATCAAATACAAAGAAGATATTCTTGAACTCACACAAAAAATGTAGCACAACCACAAAGAAATTCATAACAAAGACACAATATTGTCCCTAGAAACCTAAATGGGAAAACGAGCATTCAATTGGCTTCAGTTATTCTTTGTATTTCTCGGGAAAATGTGGAGGTTACAATACCCTTTGGCTCTCTGGTACATTCTCAATATTCACATGGAAATTTTGGTAGAAATTCCTCTTAATCTCATCCAAATAAATCATAATCCTTTGTGGTGCATTGATATATAGGAGAATGTCTCTATTGGGGGGTTAGCTAGAAGGCCAGGCATCCCCAAATCCTCAAATTCCCCAAGTCCAACACTAGTGTTCTTATTTTTCTCTCCTCAATTATCAGTTTGGAGTATGGTTCTCATGTTATATACACTTTTTAAATATATTTTTGTTTTTCTTATCTCTTTTCTTTTCAATTATCTTTTTTATTATCTTTTTATTCTTCCCATGCTTACATTAGGAGTATAATGTTAAATGAAGGTGTGGACACCCCTTGGAATGGTATAGGGCCCTTCACGCCATCAACCATGTCTCCTACCTTGTCCATAGTCACAAACTTTGATTTCTCTATCGTCGTAATAACTTAAGCCAATATCTAATCATTTTATTTCATAGGTCCAATTTGGATAACACCTCTCCATTCGGAGGATTTTTTTCCCCAAATTATTCCAAGGATAGGCCACAATTTCAAAGGAAACTCCATAGTGAGTGTCTCTTTATTTGTATTTGTGTTTCATTATTGAACAAAAGAGAGAAAAGCATATGCCTCACCTTCTAGTTGGGTTTTCTCCTGTATTGGGTTTCCAAGGATATATGTTGTGTTGATTTTGTGTGGATGGTGTGTTCATTTGCTTAGTCTTTCATTTTTTCATTTTATTTATTTCATTAATTCGAGCAATAAGCTAGTGATAATAAATCTAAAATATAAGGAAATAAACATGATAATAAAATATTTTTAGAATAATATAAGATATCTTATGATGATTTGTTCAAGTGGAATATCCATGGCAGTTTACAAATCAAACAATTACATGCATCTATATAATGCCATTCATTTGGTTTTGGGATGGACTCACTTCCAAATCTCATGTGCACATATTCAAACTTTCACTCAACTTAAACACTGATGATACACACACACACACACACACACATATATATGACGTGACTTCATAAATACATGGGGAATGAGACAATCAAGCAAAAATTCCAAAATGTGTTGAAGCATGATATAACCCAAATGCATTGACTTGCAATATGCCAAGGCAATGGGAGGAAGGAAGCAATTAATGGTTTGTGGTTTTATTGGACAATTCACTTGATCACAATAGCCCCACACTTAACCAACTATCCAAAGAAACCATACACACACCTAGCAACCAATCACACCACATGTAGAAGAGATTTATGTCCTTAAGATACATACAAACTCAAGGAAGATAAATGTGTTGTGTGCAGCCCCATGTATACACAAGATGCATCATACAACCTTCTAGGAGTATATTTGGAAATGTACATCCTTATTTCATCTCTCAAGTGTTTTTTGCAGCTTGGTTTTGCATGCCAACAGTGTCAAAGTCTCATTTATTTTTTCTTTGGTAATAAATTTAGAAACTCAACTAATTAATTGCAATCAATTGCAAAAACCATCTCATGACAACTATTGATCTGAAATCCAACATTGAATGGATGTAGATTATTGGATAGTTGTTTTCATTGACCAAGTATTAATGGAGAAAACAATTTATGAGTGAAGATTAATGTAAATTTGGAAAGGAATTCAACTATAAGCCTACATGCAACATGGGTGAGTGTAGGCTATCGATGGTATCGCATGACGTGTTAGTGACAATGAAAACATGGAAAACAGTAATATGTTAACTTGGAGGGATTATTCAAGGTACTTTTAGAATGAATTTGAATATGGTGTAAAAATATGAAACATAAGAAATTCAATTATTTTTTTGAATATACAAATTTTAATCATATATATTGTGAATAACTATGTGAAGCATGAGATAACCCAAATTCATTGTCTTGCAATATGCCAAGGCAATGGGAGGAAGGAAGCAATTAACAATTTGTGGTTTTATTGGACAATTCCCTTGATGACAACATCCCCACACTTAGTCAACTATCTAAAGAAACCATACAAACACCTAGCAACCAATCACACCACATGTGGAAGAGATTTATGTCCTTAAGATACATAGAAACTCAAGGAAGATAAATGTATTGTGTGCATACTCATGTATACACAAGATGAATCATACAACCTTCTAGGAGTATATCTGGAAATGTACATCCTTAGTTCATCTCTCAAGTGTTTTTTGCAGTTTGGTTTTGCATGCCAACAATGTCAAAGTCTCATATTTTTTTTCTTTGGTAATAAATTTAGAAACTCAACTAATTAAATGAAATCAATTGCAAAAACCATCTCATGACAACTATTGGTCTCAAATACAACATTGAATGGATGGAGATTATTGGATAGTTGTTGTCACACTGATTATTAATGGAGAAAATAATTTATGAGTGAAGCTTCATGTAAATTTGGAAAGGAATTCAACTATAAGCCTAGATGCAACATGGGTGAGTGCAAGCTATCGACGGTTTCTCATGGCATGTTAGTGGCAATGAAAACATGGAAAACAATAATATGTTAACTTAGAGGGATTATTCAAGGTACTTTTACAATGAATTTGAGTATGGTGTAAAAATATGAAACATAGGAAACTGAATTAGTTTTTTGAATATACAAATTTTAATCAAATATATTGTGAATAACTATGTGAAATTGGATTTTTTCTAACAGTGGTATGTTATTTTTCCAACAAAATATAAGATATATTTTTTTGTCCGTGCATGTGTTGAGTACCTTAACGATGAAATTTCATTCCAAAAACTTGTAAAATTTTAGACAGCCCATTTTGTTAGTGCGGTGTATTTTTTGGAAATTTATAATGTTAATTTTATACTTTTTTAAATTATGAAAGTCAATATATCCTTGAAATTACAACACCTTTTGTTCATGCACGCTAATAGACTCTTAACATCATCAAAAGAATTTTACTTTTTTTCATATCATAGGTATCAGTCTCTTCTAGTGTGGAATATAACTTATTTTAGACATGGTTAAGATGACAAAAAGATATCGCATAAATAAAAAAGGTATGTATGCTAGGATTTTGATATATGCGAAGACAAAAATAGATTAAAAATAATAAAAAATATTA
>JZKD02S1408190.1:124557-143256 GCA_000966675.3 Picea glauca | reverse complement strand
AAAAATGAAAATGGTGATGAAAGAACTCCTTTGCAAATCCACTCAATGGAGAGGTGGATTGCTCAATGAAATGGTGCTAATGTGTTATTGTCAAGGAGTGAGTCCTTAAAACAATTTAGGCAGCATAACATTACATGAAATTCCTTGAGAAAATGAAGTTTCTTCATGGCTTTTTATAGCATTGCATTGGGTGATTATGTAACTCCTTTGTAGTGTGAATAGAGGCTCTTTAGGGCTTTATTAGGTCTTTGTCCAGCCTACCATGTGGATTCAACTCAGATTTGAGGGTCAAATCGGCTTGGGAGCTGATCCATAAGTGGTTGGGAGGTCGACCAATTCAATAAATGCATCGTTTAGTAGGTGCACGGGTTTTTGCGCCAACAGTCATGCATCGTGCGCGTATGCGCGCATGGTACGTTCATGTTCCGTGCATGTGCGCGCGCACCCAACTTCTATAAAGTGCTCTTCAATTTTTGCTACTTTGTATAGTTTTTGACCTCTTTGGAATGTTGTGAAATTAATTCAGTGCCATGAATGACTTCATTACTGTTTGACAATGTTGAGTTCTTGTCACCATGTGTGGACGAAATTTCAGTGATAACAGATGCCCCCTGATGGATGAGGTTAGGAGCATACGTATAGCCAAAATCCATCAATGTTTTCTCTATTGAGAATGTTGTTGTAAGAGAGAGAAATAGTGGGATCGGTGAGAGAAATCCTTTGGAAGAGAAAGGAACTAGTAGAACCCGACCTTCCATAAGGTGCGTAAAATATACAACTATGTACAAACAAGGCGGGCATGCCCCATGATCTTGTTATGCAACTCTGAAAAAATGATGACTGAAGTGTTGGTGTAGACGACTGTAGTGCCCTCGGGGGTGGTGATAATAAAGGCAAAAGACAATTCTGCAAAGGAACATACTCTGAATAATAGGTAATGGTCGCGGTAAGAAGCAGCGACGATGATGCGGGCATTGATGACCCTACCAAGTTCAGAGGTCTTCGGCAAATGGTAAAAATAACTGCAATAGTCGCAAAGTAAGACCC
Organism: Picea glauca; assembly: GCA_000966675.3. Taxonomy (NCBI): domain Eukaryota; kingdom Viridiplantae; phylum Streptophyta; class Pinopsida; order Pinales; family Pinaceae; genus Picea; species Picea glauca. Next base: position 142,209 of record JZKD02S1408190.1, on the reverse strand, counting down.
ACCATAACATGAGAAATTGTTGGCGTCGAATGTTATGGGGGCCAACGACAGTAGGGAGCAATGGTGTTTCACCATGTGATGTCCGAGATCGCTCATTAAAATAGAGAATGAGAATCAAGATACCGTCGCCCTTCCGGAAAATCGTGTTGATGTCGACAAAAGGGGGACGTGACTCCTAGAAGAAAAGGGCTTCGTGGAATCTACTGAGGTGAGGAAGTGGTAGAGGTACATGGACGAAGTCAAGATGTAGGAAGACTCAAGACTAACCTTGGTTGGAGGATGTATAAAAAGTGGCCACAACCATGTAACAAGGTCGAGTGTCAGGGGGACGACCAGATCGGTGATAAGTTGGGCCAGAGGCGGGACAAGGTGAAAAAATTCATAGGGTAGAGGTAAGTGACCAGTGGAGTACTCTGAAGATATGGACGATGCCGGCAAGGGTAGATGATAAGTAATGTTCCAACCAAGGGTGACATGGGTTGCGTGTGGCCAAAAGGAAGCAAGTCGCTAACAGTGACGACAAAAGAAAAGGTAAGGACTGGAAATAAAGGCGTTTGTACAATAAATAATGAATAATTTGGGGATAAATGTACAAATACAGAAAAGGTTGCCCCAGTGTGAAATGTGTGCCCCAGGGAGGGTAGAATTTTCTTGGAAAACTGATGAAGGGTGGGGGCCCCATTGGTGCGTTTTTGTATGAGGCGGGTGAAATGAGGATAGGTTCGCAGATGGGCAAACTGATTGTGGATGAAATGGAGGGTTCATGATACTGCAGAGGTGTAGGTTAAAAAAATAGAATTGTAAAGAGATAATCTGGGAGTCTATGTGGGAAAGCTAGCAAAATGAGGAGAAGGAGAATGTGGTTGATGCACGACATGTTTGAAAGACTATCGGGACTCCCATCCCTAAAGGGTAATGAAGAACAACATGAGTGTCGAAAAGTGCTAAAAGGTGCTATGAATGAGACAACTCATGTGGGTAAGAATGCTACTGGGTAACAGTACCGAAGGTGCAAGTGGAGGTGTGGGTACTGCAGAGATGGGAATGGAGATCCTAGAGGTAATCCTCAGAGGGCATGACTAGAAATGCAAGTGTGATACAGCGGGAAGGACTACATGCCAGTGCTGAGTATATACTTGAAGGGGTGATGCCGGGGGATGAGGAGCAAGTACCTGCACATATGAGAAACAAATACACAAAAGTGAACAATATCTGAAGAGAATCAAATATATGAGCATGTATTAGATAAATGTGACAATGTGTGTGCGTACCTGACCATGATATGAAAAAGAGGTGCCCTGGGGGCCCGGGATAAAAAGTGACCCAGGGACAGTTGTGATGTAGGTGGCGGGATGTTGATCCCGTGGCTGAAGACGGTTTGAAAAATGGACACCTTGGGCTCCCAGAATGGTGAGTGGAAGTTTGGGAAAAGGCCTATATATAGCTGTAGGGCCCACATTTCCACCTCATTTGTACCTTCTGCAACAGTGACTGGACGAGCATATTTTAGAGGAGATTTGGAGATTCAGGGAGGATGAGGCATCCGATCGGTGTTTTGCGAGTATCAGGTTAGTGGTCTGATCATCCTGCATAGAATTAGGTTTTCAATTTTGGGGCAAGGCGGGTACGGGGGGCCATAGAGGGGTAATTGGGGGATTTTGTATGGGGTGTGGGCCCACATGCGCAGGTGATTCGTTGGAAGGCACGCATACGTGCGCGCCTGTCCACCGAATATACGCGCATGGGTGCGCGATAAGGGGAATTTAAGGCGCACCCTAGGGGCGCGCTTGTGAGTTGAATAGGCATGCATCAGTGCGTGCCTGTGGGTTGGACAGGTGTGCACTTGTGCGTGGATGTATGATGAACAGGCGCGCTCAGGAGCACGCCTATGTAGTGAACAGGCGCGCATGTGTACGCGCCTGTATAGTGAACAGGCGCGCATGTGTGCGCGCCTGTGGGTGAAAAAACCGCACCTTTGAGGCAAGGTTTAAGGGTAAAAAACGAGTCTGTTTGATGTTGTTTATGGGTATCTGAGCTGATATAGGAATCTGTGTTGTTTGTAGGTGGCAGCAGTGACGATGCCAGTGCGGTGGCGAGAGAGAGACTGGGCCCAGTTGCGAGAGGCTGTGGTCAATGAGGGGCTGGGGGTGCGGGTGACTTTGGCAACCTGTGGGTTGCTAAAGTTCTTTGAGTGCCCATTGATACGGGCTCAAGAGTACTTACTATAGTTCCTGCTCGAGATGTGGAATCTGGAGCTGCACTGCTTCCTCGTGTGAGGAGAGCAGATCCCCTTCACTGCGGTGGAGGATGTATATTTTCTGACTGGGCTCCCCTTTCGGGGAACGCCTCTACCGGCAGAGCCTGTGCTACCGAGGGATATAGCCCTTGCCACGATTGGCGTGTGATACTACTCAGGCCCAGACTTTATGTCGGGGACGGTGGTGAGCATCAGTGTTATTGATGCCCTAGCACATCGCTGTATAGCGGCGATGATTGTGCGTATATACAGGTCACTTGCGACCCAGCGGATTAGTGGTGGCCATCTGTTGGTGCTGGAGAGGGTGGTGGTGGGCGGCGAGCAGTTCGCATGGGGGCTGACGCTGCATATGCGGATGATCACGCAGTTGGACCATTGTCGGTCCACAGGTGCAGGAGAGTTTGCATTTGGTTCGATCCTGGTAGCCTGGTTTTTGGAGAGGGTGTCGATGTTGCGCCTGAGGGTTCTGCTAGAGATGCCAGGGGCACGAGAGCTGTGCTTGAGGTGGTGGTCTACAGTGTTGGTCGACCACGGTGGTGGCGAAGGTGGCCACTATTTTTCAGCAGAGGCGGCGCGGATATGGCGGCAGATGCCGCAGGTAGTACTGCGGTACCCTTATGCTGGGGTTAACTTTCGGGGTGACCCGGACATGGTGTTGCCTCCAAGCGAATTCTTTGACCATTGAGGTATGATTTAGCATTGTGCATGTTTTTGGTCTTATGTTTTTTTGGAGATATCAGTCCATATGTATGTGATATAGATACTGATACGATCTTTTGTTTGTTGTTTTGTGCATGTGCAGATGTGGCACCTCGTGGATGCGAGGTGGAGATGCAGAGAGCGTCGTCTCGTCGAGATCCGAAGAGACGACCGCAGGGAGAGAGGCGGCGGCTTGATGATGCCGCGGAGTGACCTGCTAAGCCCGAGAGGGCAGCGAGGAGGCATCGGTTTGATGACCCTGGTGCGGGGCCATCGCACACTCCTCCGGCGGCGGCCGGAGTTGATTTTGATGACATACGTCATCGTCTGGAGACGGTCTTACAGGACGTTCCTGAGGGCATGTGGATACGCATCTAGGATGAGGGGTTCCCGGAGCAGTGTATAGGAGTACCACGACCATGGCGGGCTATAGTGCGACGAGCAGCTGTGCTTACCGCGATGACTAGTGGATGCCTGTCGCCGGGGCAGGAGGGTCCTGTGGGTGGTCCTACACCACCACCTGGGGCAGGTGGTGGTGGGCCACCACCTCCTCCTGAGGGAGGGGCAGGTGGTGGCATGATAGAGGCACCATGAGTGGTGCATGATGTACATCTTTTTGTTTATATATATAGGCTGGTGAGCCCATTTTTGTACCGAGGGACTGTGCTAGCCTGCGGGCACATGTATTTTTTATATGTAAACATTTGGATGGCCTGATAGGCCTTTATATATATATGAGTATACATATTTTGAGATCCTGGTGTTTTTTACATGTGTGTTTTTGTTGATGATGATGTCTATTCTATCTATATGTTGTGACAGGTTGTGTGAGTTGGTTATGTATGTGTAGCTTGATGTGATATGATATGGTCGCCAATCTTTTTGCACCCTTTTCGTCACCTTGGTGAGCAAATAAGAGGTGCTTACATGCCTAGTTGGGTCTTGTTGAGCATGACAGTTGTAGAGGAAAGAGTTAGAGAAAGAAAAACAAAACTATAAACAAGAATTAAACTAATACAAACTAAAATTAAAAGCATGGAAATATAGAGATAACAAGGACAAAAAGACCAATGTCACCAATGTTTTTAGGCTAATCTATTGATGAAATCAAAGTACAATGAAGAAAGGGGACTATGAGTCCCTTCTTCCTCCAAAGGAAGGCTCTTGGACCCTCACAAGCTTGCTCTCCGTACAACAAGAAAAATGAAAATGGTGATGAAAGAACTCCTTTGCAAATCCAGTCAATGGAGAGGTGGATTGCTCAATGCAATGGTGCTAATGTGTTATTGTCAAGGAGTGAGTCCTTAAAACAATCTAGGCAGCATAACATTACATGAAATTCCTTGATAAAATGAGTTTTCTTCATGGATTTTTATAGCATTGCATTGGGTTATTGTGTAACTCCTTTGTAGTGTGAAAAGAGGCTCTTTAGGGCTTCATTAGGTCTTTGACCAGCCTACCATGTGGATTCATCTCAGATTTGAAGGTCAAATCGGATTGGGAGCTGATCCATAAGTGGTTGGGAGGCCGACCAATTCAATAAATGTGTCATTTAGCAGGTGCGCAGGTTTTTGCACCAACAGTCGTGCATCATGCGCATATGCACACATGGCACGTTCATGTTCCATGCATACACACGCACACCCAACTGTTGTAAAGCGCTCTTCAATTTTTGCACTACTTTGTATAGTTTTTGACCTTTTTGGAATGTTGTGAGATTAATTTAGTTCCATGAATGATTTCATTACTGTTTGATGATGCTTAGTTCTTGTCGCCATGTGTGGACGAAATTTCAGTGATAACAACAAGGAAAGAAATGGCCTTGACCTAGAACTATACATATACCTAGGCATAGAAAGACTGAGACATGGCAAGCCATTGAAAGACCTATACTTAGACATAGCAAGAACTAGACATGGAAACGCATGGAAATATCTATACCTATACCATAGACCAAGGATGATAGACCATGACCTAGACCTATACGATGACCATGATGTAGAACATGGCATATACCTAGAGCTATATCTAGACCATGACCTAGACCACGACATAGACCTGAAGCTATACCTAGACCATGACCTATACCTATACCATGACCATGACCTAGGCCTAGACCACGGCCTACAACTTGACCTATACCATGACCTAGAGCCCCCTAGCTCCATCTAATCCTAGGCATAACATGTACTCAAACCTTTACCCCCTCCACACTCGAGCCCTAAGTTATCAATGCATATATCTCTTATTAAAGGACCCACAACCCTTGCATGCACATCTTGGTGCACTAACCATTTCTCTATGCTTCAAAACACTTCCAATCATAATCCCTTAGGTCTTAGTTGTCCCCAAACCCTTATACATCTTTATTCATAAAGTTTTTTGGTATATAATAAATTTTATATATGTTTCATTAAGAGCATGCACATTCTCTTGTGACTCAAAATCCTTGAGGTTTAGTGTTCTTGGCGTTCATCCCTTACCAACAGGAACACGGATGTATTCCCAAAACATGTGCGCTCTTTAGTGCTCACGTGTTCTAGGAACACACATGTTCTTTATAGGAATTTTTATGTTCCAAGCACACTCCTCAACCTCATATATCTCAAAAAAATTAACAAGCCCAACATATATATGAAAAAATAGAAAGAACATACAATTTTTTGTTCTTTTTGTCTTGTTGTTTAATTCATAGACAATTTTGTGCTATTGGAAGAGAATTGTGTGAAGAATTGGAAGACAATTTTGTTCAATTGGAATTGGAATTGTTAGTTGTGTATTCTTGTTTAATACCAAGACAAATTTTTCCAATTGGAATTGGAATTGTTAGTTGCATATTTTTATGTAATACCAAGAAAAATTTGTCAAATTGGAATTGTTAGTTGTGTTTTCTTGTGTAATACAAAGGAAAAATTGTCCAATTGGAATTGAAATTGTTAGTTGTGTCTTCTTGTGTAATACTGGGACAAATTTTTCCAATTGGAATTGGAATTGTTAGTTGTGTCTTCTTCTGTAATGCGAAGACAAATTTGAGTAATTGTAATTATAATTGTTAGTTATGTTTTCTTTTGTAATACCAAGAAAAAATTGTTGTGTTCTCTTTAAACATGTGTGACCTAAAAAATCGAGGTAGAAATTCCTTAAGGAAAGAAATACCCATTGAAAAGGTAAATAAAGAAAGAGAAAATGTAAGGTTACATATGTCAAAACGTAAGCTTTCAGAAGAGGGAAATCCAATTTCTAGTGGAAAACATTTCGTTGTTGTTTCTCCTCTATCACCATAAGAAAAGTGCACAGGTTTAGTAGAGACCAATCTAGTTAAGACTTCTATTGTACCTTCAATTAGTATCTCATCAAGATAATTTTTTGTGCATGACCAAATGATGGAGTATTTTCTTGGAGCTAATCATACAATAGACGAAGTTAGAGAGGAAACTAGTGCACAACATTATGGTGAAGAAGTGCATGTGGTGCAACCTCTTGTTGGACAATCAAATGTTCCAGAAACTAGTCATGGGCATGTCCATTCTCCTCCCAGAATTGATCTGCCAGTGATTGAAGGGGAAAAAACTGCAATTTTGTTAAATCCACGAGAAGGAGGTCAAAATTACCAAAATATGGGTTCATCATCCCTACCTAGATTGAGAAGTGTGCGACAAAGAGATCCTAAATGCATTCAGGTGGATGAAAGTGGTCTAGGACCACTTTAAGGTAAGATACCTAATTGGAATATTCATTATCATTCTTATAAAACCATTAAAGAATATTTTCAACCAAAATCTAATGCCACTAAATGTCAATTATTTTTGGCTTTGTTAAATTCTATAAGTTAGACCGTTGTTAAGAGAATTTTAGGCATTAAAACAGTCAAAATTTTAGAAACAAGTCATCATATTGTTAGAAACCTTTCAAATGCTTTTCAAAAATTGTTAAGAAATCTCGTTTTAAAGACCATAATGCATTCCAACGTGTTTTGTCACAATCAATTGTTAGCAATATCACAAGAAAACATCATTTTCTCCAAAAAACCTTTCATCTCATGAAATGAAATATCAAAACCCTTATAAGTTATTATAATAGATGAGATAGCCTCAACACAAGTGGCTCAACATATTTGTGGGACTTGAATGGTAGGCTACCTCATTCTGAAATGAAATTAATTAGAGAAGTCAAGGGACTAGTATAGGATTTCTGACATACAAGCACTAGACATTCTTCCAACCAAAAAGACGTACTAAAATTGAGAATGGGATATAGGGATCATGAACCCCATATTAAAAAATTTATTGACATTACACGATAGAATTGTATGAGAGATTTAAGAAAGTACATATTTCTCTTAACTTGGTCCAAATATCTTTCCATAAATGCAAGCCTTGGTATGTTTGAATAAATACAATTCATAACACATGTTATTGTAAATATCACATTGGCTATGGTTATTATTATGAAGCACACACATACACATATATATTGTATTTCATAACACCCTCGTGCATGAATGATCAATTATATTTTCGTCGTCATCATATAGAGAAGTTTTTCACAATATCTTGTCTACAAGGCCATAGGGTGGTACATATTAGAAAAAAGATTGCTTAGATGGGACATTTCCTAGGTGTGGTGGGATGGAATAAAAGAGAAAGTGAATCCATGTAAGTGATGAGTATGAATTGGGGAGGAAATAGGTTTCCTTTCAAATCTTTAAATATGTCGCATATGATATTGATGGAGGGAAAGAAAGAAAAAATATGCAATTGGTGACTTCCTAGGTATGCATATGTGACTTCATCAAGGAATTTGTTGAAAATACATGACAATATGTTCAATATGTCCATGTGTCTCGATGGTATGATGAGAATTTTAGAATATGCAGAGACACATTTGATGTTGGTATTGTCTTATCAATGGTTGATTTAACTGAGAACTACACGCTTCAACCGCAAAATCAAATTCAAAGCCAATATTATCACTTAGAGAAATTCATCATAATGGTCCATATCACATGCATGCATGGGCCATATAGTAATGAATAAAATAGATTTATATTGAAGGAGTATCACTTCTACATAAGTGATGATTGGTTCCATGACTTAACCTATGTATAACATTGTTTTTAGTGTTTTTACAATCACCTTAAGGAGAAGAACTTATATATGGATCAACATTGTATTTGGTCATATGGTTGCAACGGCCAATTCAAAAATGCTAATGTATTTCAATGGTTGTGTATGTTGCACAAAAAACTCAAGTTACCACATATTTTAAACTATTTCAAGTCTGGAAACGGGAAAGGGGAGAATGATGGAGTAGGTGCATGCATCAAAAAATCATTACATAGGAAATAAATGAACTTCACAACTACTTCCCTCATTCGAGATGAAAAATCCATTGTTGAATGGTGTTATTAAATAATGGGAGAGGGAACAAGAACCCATGAAGACCAATCACCCAAGAAAGGACATGTACATAGATATTTTTTGGAGGTGGGAAATGCAGATAAATTATATTGACATGAATGTAAAACAATCCAGGTCACTTGTGGATTCCATTCAGTTCGAACATCAAACAATACAATAGCTGAAACATGGACAAGAAAACTCTCTTGTTTTTGTGGTCCATGTAGTAGTAATGAATGGGATGATTGTGAATCCATAGACTGGGTTGATAGATGGGATCGTGTATCACTCCCCATTGGTCAATGTATAAATATGGAATTATCTTAATTAGAGGAGGATCAATCAAAAAATTCAGCAACTTATGATCACATCTCAAATACCGTACTTCCAAGTTCTGTGAAACTTTATATTAAATTTTGAATAACTAACATCAGTGTTTTATTCTTTGGTCATTTAGTGGACTCACTTGTTGGCACTCCATTTTTTTTTCAGGTAACATACACGTAGTGGTTTTCTTAAGAGGTAATGAATGGGGTGTTGACTATTGGATGGCACGTTGCTTAGAGGGAAAGCATACCTCATGCAATCAATAACAGATTCTGAAGACATTGAATTTATGAATGGGTCGATGGTTCTTAAAAGAGAATATCTAACACGGATGAAAGAAAACAGAAGAAAGGTGGTTATGTATTTCAATATTATATGTTAGGTGAAGTTGTATACCACTTTATGAACTTGGTTATTGGTACAAACCTCCAACTACAAACAATGACATGTAATAATTAATCAAAGGTACAATACTTCTTTCCTTACTCTAAGCACAAGAATTTAATGGATACCATCAATATTAGAAGTGATATCGATGTTCTACTTGAATGACCATAGGTATGTAAGAGGAATAATTGAAAAAATATTTCAGATTTATGAATGATTGAAATTTTGGCTTCATTTTATGGTTGTTCTAGTAATCTTGTATTTTGTGGTACCTTTTTGTTGTTAGGGAACTATGTCTAGCCTTCGCATTCCTTTCATTTCCTTTCTTGCTTAGCCTTTTCTTACCTTTTCTTGCCCTGGTTTCCTAGCCTTACCTTACTTTTCCCTAGCTTGTCTTGCCTTGCATTTCCTTGCCTTGCCTTGCCTTGCCTTGCCTTGCCTAGACTTGACTTACCTTTCATTTCCCTACCTTTTCTTGGCTTGCCTTTCCTTGCCTTTCCTTACCTTTCCTTCCCTTTCCTTTCCCTACCTTTCCTTTCATTTCCATGTCTTACCTTACATTTCCTTAAGTTTCACTGCCTTACCTTTCCTTTCCTTTCCATGTCTTACCTTACCTTGCCTTACCTTTGTTTTCCTTGCTTTCCTATCTCTGCTTTCCTTTCCCTACTGTGTCTTGCCTTTCCGTGCCTTTCCTTGCCTTTCCTTGCCATGTATTACCTTGTCTTTCCTTGCCTTGCCATGTCTTACCTTTCATTTCCTTGCCTTTCCTTGATTTACCTTGCCTTTCCTTACCTTGTCTTACCTTGCCTTACCTTTCCATGTATTACCTTTCCTTTCCTTACCTTTCCTTTCCTTTCCATGTATTACCTTGAATTTCCTTCCCTTTCTTTGCCTTACCTTACCTTTCCTTTATTTTCCTTTCCTTTCCTTTCTTTACCTTGTATTTCTTTTCCATGTCTTAGATTTCCTTTCCTTTCCTTTCCTTTCCTTGCCTTTCATTACTTTGCATTCCCTTACCTTGTCTCACCTTGTCTTACCTTTCCTTGCATTGCCATTTCTTATCATACCTTTCCTTTCCCTTCCCTTCCTTACCTTGCCTTTAATTTCCTTTCCTTGCCTTTCCTTACCTTACCTTGCATTTCCTTTCCATGTCTTACATTGCCTTGCATTGCCTTTATTTCCTTTCCTTTCCTTGCCTTGACTTTCCTTGCTAATTGGGTTTATTATATGGTAGGATGACATAATCATGATAGAAATAAGAGGGTTGAAACCTCACGTTCATCTATAAAAAATGAAGCATGGTTGATTATAATAACAATTACAACATGATGCAAGGGTTTCTTAATACAAAATTAATCAAATTCAGATGCTAAGTGTCCACATGGAATGTTCCCTCCAAGAATGTGAATGCATGAAACCACTCCACATGTGTGAATTCCAAGTTAGCCAACTCCATGGATGAATGTGCAAGATTCCAAGTTGATGAAGTGTCCACAAAAAAGTATTGGATCAACTACCAAAAATATAAAGTATATCATGTCTACCCAAGATTCCTTGCCTTACCTTGTCATGTCATGCCTTGCATATCCTTGCATTGCATTTCCTTGCCTTACATTTCGTCCCCTTTCCTTTCCTTTCATTTCCATGTCATGCCTTCTCTTTCCATGTCATGCCATGACATGCCATGCCTTGCATCGCATTTCCTTGCCTTTTATTTCCTTTCCTTTCCATGTCATGGCATGTATTTCCTTGTCATTCCATGTCATGCCATGTCTTGCCTTTCCATACCATGCCATGTCATTCCTTGCCTTGCCATACGATCTCATGCCATTCCTTGCATTGTCTTGCATTGCCTTTCCTTGCCTTACCTTTCCTTACCATGCCATGTCATTCCATGTGTGAATTCCAAGGTAGCCAACTCAATGAATGAATGCAAAATATTCCAAGTGCATGGAGTGTCCACAACAAAGTATGTGATCAAATTCACAAAATAGAAAGTAGATAATCTCTCCCCAATATGCATTACCTTAACTTGTCATGCCATTCTTTGTTTTTCCTTACCTTGAATTGTCTTTCCTTTCCTTGCCTTACCATTCCATGTTGGGTCATTCCATGCCTTTCCTTTCCATTCCATGACATGTTGTGCCTTTCCATTACATCCCATGCCTTTCCTTTACATGCCATGCCTTGCCTTGCCTCATCATGCCATGCCATGCCTTGCATTGTATTGTGTTTAATTGTCTTTCCTTTGCCTTCCTTACCTTGCCATGACTTTCCTTTCATTTCCATGTCATTTCATGCCTTTAATTTCCATGCCATGCATTTCCTTCATATGCATTGCCTTGTGTTGGATTTTCTTGCCTTACCATGCCATGCCATGCCATGCCTTTCCTTTCCATGCGATTCCATGCCATGCCTTGCATTGCCTTTCCTTTTATTTCCTTTCCTTTCCATGTCATGCCATGCATTTCCTTGTCATGTCATGCCATGAAATTCCTTTCAATCCCATTCCTTTCCTTGAATTTCCATGCAATGTCTTTCATTTCCATGCCATGACATGCCATGCCTTGCATTGTCTTGTGTTTCATTTCCTTGTCTTTCCTTGCCTTTCCATTCCATGGCTTTACTTGTCATACCATTCCATGCCATGCCTTTCCTTTCCATGTCATGCCTTGAATTTCCATGTCATGCCTTTCCTTTCCATGTCATGCCTTTCCTTTCCATGCCATGCCATGCCATGCCTTACATTGTCTTGCATTTCATTAACTTTAATTGCATTGTGTTTTCCTTTCCTTGTGTTTCCTTTCCATGACATTCCTTGTCTTTCCTTGCCATGTTATGCCATGCCTTTCCATTCCATTCCATGCCATGCCATGCCTTGCATTACCTTACATTTCATTTCCTTTCATTTCCTTTTCATGCCTTGCCTTCTCTTTCCTAGCCTTGCCTTGCCATGTATAGCCTTACAAGGTGTTAAATGGTCAAACATATGTAATAAGCACTAATAAAAACCCCAGTTCTATAGATCCTCCAACAAACATTTTTTCAGGAAATCGAATGGCAGTGGAGGGGCCCCACTAGCTGAAACTCAATGCCCTAGATCCAATGCAATTGATGGTTCTTCCATGAGAGGCCCGATTAGAGTTTTATCATGAGTTGCAACTCGCCTCCTTAATTCATTCAGGGACATGTTGGCAATTTGGTCTAGGGAATAAAATCCAAATTGATTAGCATAATGAAGTTTTGAAATATCCCTCACATAGTTTTGACCAAGGCCCACATGATCACGCTACCCATAATTTATTGACACAATGTTCTTGAAATTCAAACTCTTTTTCATAAATTCCATTGTGTCTCACTGAGGGAAACCCTAGTTTTGAATATCCTCAAACAAATGATTTTTCAGGAAATGAAATGATAGGAAAGGGGCCCCAGTAGATGAAATCTAGTTCCCTAGATCCAATGCAACTAACGATTCATCCATATAAGGCCTAGTTAGAGTTTTATCATGAGTTACAACTGGCCTCCTCAATTTGGTCTGTGGGCATAAAATCCAAACCGAACAACATAATGGATTCGAGTAAGATCACATGCATATATTTGGCCAAGGCACATGTGATCACACTAATCACAATTGACTGGCACAATGTTCTTGAAAATTGACCTATTGTTCAGAAATTGCATCGTGCCTCACTGAGAAAAACCGTAGTTCTGAAGATCCTCCAAAAAATTATTTTCCAGGAAACAAAATGACAATGGAGGAGCCCCACTAGATGAAACACGATGCCTTGGATCCAATTAAACTGATGGTTCATCCATCCGAGGCTCGATTAGAGTTTTATCACGAGTTGCAACTCACCTCCTCAAGTTATTCAAGGACATGTTGGCAATTTCATCCAGGGGCATAAAATCCAAATTGAGCATCATAATAGATTTTTGTAAGCTCCCACATGTTTGTTTGGCCAATTCCCATGTGACCACACTACCCACAAACGCCTAACATAGTGTTCTTGAAAATCAAAATCTTGATAAAAAAATCCACTGTGCCTCACTAAGGAAAACCCTAGTTCCATAGATCCTCCAACAAACATTTCTTCATGCAACAGAATGAAAGCAGAGGGGGCCGACTAGATGAAACCTAGTTCCCTAGATCCAATGAATCGAAAGATTCATCCATCTGAGGATCAGTTAGAGTTTTATCACGAGTTGCAAATCGCCTCCTCAATCCATTCAGGGACATGTTTGCAATATACCTAGACCTAAACCATGACCATGACATAGACCTTGACCTATACCTAAACCATGACCATGACATAGACCTATACCTATACCTAAACCATTACCTAGACCTATACCTATACCAAGACCTAGACCATTACCGTGACCTAGACTAGGACATATGCCATGACCTAGACCATGGAAATACAAGGTACGATAAGGCAAGACAATGTCTAGGCATAGGTCTAGGTCTAGGTATGGCAAGGAAAGAAAAGTCAAGGTAATACATGAAAATTATAAGCAAGTCTAGACATGGAAAGGAAAGGAAAGGTATAGGTTTACATGTTATATCATGTTATAAAATTTATTGATTTGAAAAATTAGTTTGTATTCCTTTGATTTTAAATAAGGCCTCAAAGTTATGTTTTTTTTCATGCAATCCAAAATAAATTATGGATCAATATTATAATGATACAACACCATAAAGATGGAACATAACCCTATTTAGTGACATCCTTCTCTATTTAAATCCTATTAATTATGATAATCCATGTTTCACAACTATGAAGATACCTAAGATATAGGAATAAAGAGAGCTTATGTAATGACATTGAAATTCTCATGCAATAATTTTGATCTATGATAGATGGGATAATAGGTTTTAGAATTAAATGATTAATGAATCCTTTGATTGTAGCTTTGAGGTATTAAAATTGTTCATTTCTTACAAGATTTATTTTTTTAAGAAAAAGAAAAGTATGATACATGAATGTCATTTTTTCTGATTAAATTAACTTGAAAACAAATTGATTAGAATTTAATTGAATTTGTAAATAATTTAATGGTATTTATGATTATAGAGACACATTTATTTTGTATGACTCAAAGGAAAATAAATTTTCTATGGCATGGAAAGGGAATTCAAGGTAAGGCAAGGCAATGCAAGGCAAGGAAAGAAAAGGCAATGCAAGGCATGGCATGGCAAGGCAAGGCATGGCATGGAAATTCAAGGAAAGGAATGGCATGTAAATACAAGGAATGGCATGGCATGGAAAGGAAAGGAAATGAAAGTTAAGGTAAGGAAAGGCAAGGCAAGGCAATGCAAGGAAATGCAAGGAATGGCATGACATGGAATGACATGGCATGGAATGGAAAGGAAATTCAAGGCATGGAAAGGAAAGGAAATGAAACACATGGCATGATATGACATGACATGGCATGGAAAGGAAAGGCATGGAATGGAAAGGAAAGGAAATACATAGAATGACAAGGCGAGGAATGACATGGAATGACATGACAAGGAAATGCAAGAGAATTCAACGCATGGTATGGCATGGCGTGGTAGGGCATGGTAAGGAAAGGAATGGAATGGCATGGAAATGAGATGCATGGAATGGAAATTTAAGGAAACATAGGGTAATGCAAGGGAAGGAAAGGCTAGACATGGAAATGCATGGCAGGCAAATGTCTAGGTATGGCAACGCAAGGCAAGGAAATACATGTTAAGGCAAGGCATAGAATAGAATGTCAAGGAAAGGAAAGGCATGGTGTTGTAAGGAAAGGAATAACATGGCAAGGAAAGGTAAGGAAAGACAATGCACACAAGGAAATGCAAGGCAATGAAACAAAAATCAATGTAAGGCATGGCAAGGAAAATCATGGCATGGAAAGGAAAGGCATGGCATGGCATTGAAATTCAAGTGAAGGCAAGGCATGGCATGGGAATTCAAGGAAATTCATGGAATGGAAAGGAAAGGTAAAGAAAAATAAGACAACAAAAGGAAAGGAAAGGAAAGGCAAGGTAATGAAATGCAAGAAAAGACAAGTCAACGTAAGGGAAGACAAGGTAAGGCAATGCAAGGTAAGACAAAGCAAGGCAAGGAAATTCAAGGAAAGGATAGGAAAACAAGGAAAGAAAATGCAAGGCATGGAAAGGATATGCATTGATCACATACTGTTTTGTGGATGCTCCATCCACTTGGCATATTGTACATTCATCCATGGAGTTGGCTACCTTGCAATTCACACATGTGGAGTGGTTTCATGCATACACATTATTGGAGGGAACATTCCATGTGAATACTTGGAATTTGAATTGTCTTGATGCCTATTTTTGGTGGTGCATCCCCTTCATGAGAATTATTTGGCATATGCTACTACTATTTTTGAATGAGGGAGAATTTATTTGGAGAGGCTAATGTACACATGTTGTAACATGGTCAACCATGGATTGAGGAGAGATCTAAATAATCCATTATTATAATATTTATTTGACTTGTCATGGAGCTAGTTAGAAAATAATAATATTTTGTTGTATAATAGAAGAGACTCACTCTATAAAGAAAATCTCTCTCTCTCTCCATTGTAAATGGTGGAGAATTTGAGTATTTAGGAGCTCTCCTCTTGGGCTACATTGTATAATATTTTGGCAAGCCTAATGGGGAATTTGAGGTATATTTTCATTTGATGTGAGGCTTTATTGTGCACTTTTATTTTATGTGTTGATTTTGTATTAAGAAACCCTTGTATCATGTTATGATTGACATTATAATGAACCATGCTTCATTTTGGATAGAGTAATGTGAGGTTTCAACCCTCTTATTTCTATTTTGATTATGTTATCCTACATGATTCTTATTATTGGTTCCTAGATTCTTAACTAGGATGGGTCTGCAGTCTTTCATCAAATTTAGGTTCTTGAGAACCATTAATTGCGTATGGAATTAGCACTTAACAATATTTTTCACCATAAGAGATCCCTTAATGAGTAACGCAAGTATTTATAATCACTTTAGAAAAAACAAATTATTTTTACTTACATACACTTCCTTAACACTTTAAAAACTAATTAATCAAATTAAATAAATTATTACAATGATTAGTGCAATAATACAGTGCAAATCTATTTGAATACTGAACCAAATTGAGAAAAAAATGATTTCGTTTCATCAAAATTTCATAAATCTATCCAAATTTGGTGAAATTGTTGCTAGAACCTAAAATATGTGTGTATAGTATTCAACAAAAATCTCCTATAATAAGTGTATCTATTGAATATTGTAGTGGTAATTGTAGTTTCTATTAGTTAAATGTAAGTTATTGAATCTACAAACTCATCAAAGTCTACATTCATGCATTAAATGATCCTTCTATCTTTCGACGTATGAATTTCTCCTTCCAACTACTGAAAAGAAATATTCAACTTATCATACTAAGAGATCCTAAATTGAAGGTTATATGTTATTTTGAGTTTGGCATTCATATTCTAATCATGTATTCATTATCCCAAATCCATCCATAATCCCAAAGTGTGCATTTATTTCAACTCATGGATCATTATGTTCATGTTCATGATGTTCATGATGTTCATGTAGGTTTCTCCCTTTATAAAATAGTGTAAATCTATGTTTCCTAGGAATACCCTTATACTGATATTTTTATGTGGAAATACTTCTTAGAAGAATATATAGACATATTTGTTTATATTTACTATTTATGAAAGTTATCTTTTAAGAATAGATTTATTTAAATCCATTTAGATTGTATTTGTTTCTTTCAATTTTATATATAACAAAAAATAGTGGAAATTGAAACACTTTGAAATTAATACATTCATCAACATAAAATGCAGAAACAATGAAATTCATAAAAAAATGTTCCATGAAATATATATATATATATATATATATATATATATGAAACATCATCTAAAAAATACATTTTTTACAAAATGAAACATCATGCCCAATATAAAAAACAACAACAAGTGCTATAACATAAAAAACTTCTATATGGTGCCTAGATACAAAATGGTACTCATTGGTCACTCGTTGAACACTTACACCCTCGCCACCCACAGTAGAATCCCCAAAAATGATATTTATTCTCTTTCTTGTGGTTTTTCACTTGGGCATGGTTCATCACTCCAGAGATTGCACACAGAAAAAACATTGTTATACATTTGTTTCCACAATGAATTAAAAGACTTACAAAATATTATACTTTGTACTTTAACATAACACAACTCACCATAGCTGGTACTAACAATCAAGAGGGTGTTACCCTCCTCTGCGACCCTAATTTCTCAGCGATGCCACCTTGCATCAGTTACAATGATCAAATAATAAAACTTAAAAAATTATACATAAAATCAATTACATTCGTGATACATAAAAAATGAACATCAACACATTATCTCATTGTAAATATCTCGGGCATCGATTGAGAGTTGCTAGAAAGTGGAATGCTCAGTTGTACAATCTTCTCTAAGGAAACATATTCTACGACAACCTCGGTGGATGGTTCATATGGAAATGGTGGTGGGGGTGGGTGGCATATGGGTGCATCCACTGTGGATGGATGCGA
>JZKD02S1408190.1:107919-118186 GCA_000966675.3 Picea glauca | reverse complement strand
TTCAAAAATTCATTTCTCCTCAACCATGAGGATCCACGTGACGTTCCACATACCACCAGAAAGAGCATGATGTATACTATCCATCCATGGGTGTTGTATCTTCATTTTCATTTTCCTTCATGTACAAATAACTTCATCAATCTTCTGGTCCAAAACCCATGACTAGGGTTGACATCAATGACAACAACCAATCTTCCAACAAATACATTGTTAATTGCTATCATTTATATATTAATTTTTTCAATCTTTAAGAGCCTATTATCCCAAAAGTTCTTCCTGGACCATATGATGAACATATTTTGTTTGAAACTATATGAGAAAGAAGTTAACTCTTTGGATTTCATCCTATGTAGAATTTGCAATGGTTTTTTTATTGTATTCTCATGTAGTTTCTTGATGTGAAATGTTATCTATGTCGAATTAGCTTTAGTCAGTTCTGCACATAATATTTTATATCATGTTTTTCTTTATGTTGTTCATTATCTTTTGGTTTAGCTTATATCTTTGACTGGTCATCTATTCAAGTATTTTGAGTTTACATCTGATGCTAGATAGTTGGTAACACCATTCCTAAGAATTGGAATTTCTTTCATTTTCAGTTATTGGACATTTCAAGGTCACAAGATATATAACTATTTGTCATTCTTTCATTGTAAACTTGCTCCATAATATGAAACACTTCCTTGAATTTCTTCAAGAAGTATTATGCTTTTTTTTGTCATAGGTTTACACTTGAAACAGGTTAAGAGGAGCTCATACAAATAGAGAGAGATGAATTTAGCTTAGTACTGTTGATTAGTGAGAGGTTAGTAGGTGCATTGATTTCTTTTATCCATATTTGTTTGTATATGAATGAGATGATGATTGCATTAATTAGCTTTGATTGTTTCTGTGTCATTGTTTCGATTGTGTTTGCTTAGTATTTATTAGTTTAAAATCTTTAAACATTAAAAGAACAAAAAGATTTATGTTCTTACTTTATTTTATTTTGAAACATTATTATGAACATTCATTTTCGCAAAATTTCAAGTAAACCTTGGAAGTTGTATATAGATTATTTATAATCATTTGTATATTCAAGTTTTTTTTTAATAAATATTAGTAAGTAATATATCATTTGTTAGAATCATAGCTTTAGATTAGTTTATTTCTTTTACTATTTTTAGGACTTTAGTTGGCTAACGGAGCCATTAAACCCGTCAGGTCAGATCATACCAAATGGCTTGGGTTAATTAGACAACCTCGGCCTGGATCTAACCTTCCAGTTGACAGTGTGTCATTTACGCATGTCAACAGACTCCCAGTTAGTATTATGTTATTTGAACGATAGTTACCGTGTGTGTGACCCTACATTACTCCGATGATTCCTACGGGTACGAATTTTGGAACATCAATTTGATTTTATTACTTATCATCACATACCTAGGAGTTATAATTATGTATCCGATGCATATGCTATTTTTTTTTTATATTGGCATTTGTCACATAACTAAAGAAAAGAAAAAATTATGATCAATGTACACATTGTAACGTAAGTAAATCTGAAGAACCATGTTTTTATATATATTTCAAAACATATTATGTTTATGGTACAAAATCGGGGCTAATGCCCTCAATATACATATACAATCGATCATACAACAGTCATGACATATATTCTTGTGGCGTCAGATGAGTTTCATGATAGAAAACTACAGCGTTTGTGAGATGCCGAAAGAGTCGCACCTAAGCACGGGGCACACCCAACACCTGCCGCTGCATAGACTCTAATAGATCCTCCACCTAAACCATCAGAATCCTTTGTGTCAAATGAGACAGGTTTCCCTACACATTTTGAAGGACTCTCTTTGCATCTCCTACCACTTCCTCATCTCCCCGGTGCCTGCAATGATGTCGTGGAAGTCTGTCCTACCGTCATGGACCTACGTATGCATCACATACGTGTCTAATTAGTACTTAACATCATCCAAAAATATTTTTGTTTTCCTATACAAAAATACAAAAAACAAAATATTTAAAAAACTTTGACATACCTATGTCTCCGTAGGTGGTCCCTGGTGGTAATTGCATGTCAGGATCTCCTTTGAAGTTGATCAATTCATAAGGGTAGTCATCCAGAGCTATGACATGTCATCTCCACCAAAAGAAGTATTCATTGTTGTAGGCTGTTGGCACCCTACCTGCCTATGTCGCCTCATCACCTCGGTCCACCATGACATGGATGGATCATGAGTTCCACACAAAATAGTCTCAACTCTAGGTCCCAAGCCTGGAACCCACTCGAAGAAAAAGATACACAGGATAGAAGAAAACTCAAGGTTCCTCTTAGTACCGTATTTTCATTTTGTCAACTGACTCTTCATGTTAGCCAGCAGTTAGGTGCACTAGTCGTACATCATCGGTCTCAAGAATTCTACTGAGTAGAACATAATAGGCCTTGATGTCTTGTGCAAATAGTTTGATCATGTGATTCGTGTCAAAACAAGGATAACAATATTCAGACTAATATTGTTTATCGCTCTAATGGGGAGTTGACTCTCGACCTTCTTGGTCCCTGCAATGCAATGAGCGTCTATGTAATCCTTGATTTTCATACCACTCCCAGCTCCCTAGGCTTTGATTTTGAGCACCTCACCCCGACGTGAAAATCCCATCAAGAAATAAATGTCCTTGACTTCAATCCTTAATGGTTGTCCATCAAGGTTGAAGCTCTCACTATCTGGATCCCAGTAATCCATGAGAAACTATAGAAATCTCACTTGGGACCTCATCCCTTTGAGAGCCCAAAAATTATATAGCCTGCATCTTTTCAAGGCCATTTGGGCCCCTAGATCTCTCTCCACAGCAACATCTACCCCCTCATGTTCCCTTTCCCTCCACTCTAGCACCATCTTGCAAGAGAAAAAACTAGTTTTTGAGTTAGCAACCACTAAAAAACATTATTTATGGACATATACGTAGGTTGTAGTATTCACAGTTGCGTATAGGTATGATTATATGAAGGATTTCTTTTCAACAATCGTGTATAATCATGAGTATACATGACCCAATGAACTGTAGCCTGCGTACACCTAAAGTTTTAATTTGCACCCTAAATAACTTAAAAATTGGAACCTTATTACAAATATAATCCACTGGAAATAAAGAGGAGAGGAAGAGGAATTACCTAGTCCAGACGGTCGTCGATTCCGTCACTCGTAGCTAACGCAATCACTAGTTGAATTTCATAGGTAATTTGGTCCAAAATCCACTATTTGGGTAAAAAATACAAATGGTATAGTACATTTGTTTTTTTTTACAATTTATAAAAAAAATTACCCATTGGCATAGCTTCAAACAATATCTTGGCCTAATGGACTAATACGATAGTGGATTGAGTTGGTTTTTGTAGTTTCATCTAGGGATTCTTTCGATTTTCAGCGTTATGTCGCCCGTTCGTAACTTTGGACAAGTATTTTCGCTACCCAACGTGTAGGATAGGTAACCATTCCATCATACACATTTTCATTGTCCTATGACTGTGATCATATGACTTAGGTACAAACCTATTTTATAGTGGCACATAACCTTCTATCTATATCTATATGTGTCATTATCAAATGGTAGAGACTTTCCAAATATGGGTACCCTAGTTAGATCATTTGCTCCATTCGGTGCCCATCCAAAGATTTTTTCTGTAGGACTGGGAGTCCCTTGTAACTAATACATAACTTTATGTTGAACCTCATTTCTTACTTATAAACATGTTGATATATACCTAGAGGACTCCCAAGCGATTTTGATTTAATATCTTTTTCGACTCGTTTTCAAAAAGAGAAAAGATTGCCAAGTGAAATTGTCTCTTTTACAATCATAAATTGGACTTGAAAGGACATCTATTTGGTCCAACTTTATCCCTTTTTCAAACCAAGTAGGCTACGATTACGAAAAAGGACATTTTTTTTCGTTAAGTTGCAATTGCATCTCATGCCCTTGCTTGCAATATATATCCTATTTTGGGTTCTCTCTTTTGCATTATAAGTCGTTCACCTCGGTAGTTTGCATCATCAACCAAGAAGACCTTTGTTTATCACCTTTGCAGCTTGACACTCTATACCCAGGAGGAAACATTCCCCCGAGTGTCCATCTCCCACATGCACCCCCATTGCATTTAGCATAGGTATGTTCCACTAATGGAACTAGTTTTTCTTACTTGTGACACTCATTTCCTCCTCTGTATTATAGCATTCATTTGACTATGAAAAAAAAAAAAGAGATGGGAGGGAAGGGAATATTATCTTTTATTAGCAACAGCCGTGTCACCTTTGAACAGAGCACAAAATTTTTGAGTCCACTTGTCATCATAATTTTGGGTTTAGCATGACCATAGGAAGATGAGCTCGTTGTAGAGACTTTACTCCATCGACTGGTTACTCTTCAAGTCCCTATGGAGAGCTTGATTGATGCCTCCTACATCTCAAAGTTTCATCATTGATTCTATGTTGCCATAGTCTTCCATATGTCTTGTGCTCTTGTTCAAAGGATGTCTATGAACCTGTGTCGGCCACTCCTCAGAACTCTTGATTTTCATGTCAACCATACCCTTAGTGTGTCTTAGAGTCACATGAAGTTGTAGTCCTATTGCACACCCTGGTCCTACTTTCCTCATTGGTAGGTAACCTTGAACCTGGCATTCGACATTTCATCATTGGTTATTGACTGGGTGGTTTCCCTTGTTTTCAACGTCAAGACATATATTCACACATTGGGATTCATGAAGTGTCTTGGATGCCATTAGCCCTTTTGGTGGTTTCCTCACCTTTGTCATCATTTTCCTCATTGGATTCTATTCAGGGGGTCTTTTTAATTTACCACTTGCATCTGGAACATGCGAAAGATGCATAGGATTGATGGTTCATGAACATGTTCTTCATCTGATTTCCTCCAAATCATCAAGCTCCTTCTTTGTACCTCCTGCTGAATGATGAGATATGCCTTAATTATCTCCTTTCAGTGGGTCTCCTTCCATCAACTTCAGCTCATCTATTTTTGAAAATGAGACCTAGACTCCTATGAGTACCTATAGGCTCGTAGTCATTAGTGGCAAGATCTTTCACCATCGACAGTTGGGAATACATCAATGTCTCTTGATCGATGGATTCTTCAAGTGTTCTACTCCGAATCCTTTATTCACACTTGTAAGAATGTACTCGGTGCCTTGATACCTACATTCATCATCGGTAGGTTGTCTTGTATTTGTTAATGGTATACCTCAATGACCGATAATCAAATGAAGTCTCATTGTGTTCGACCTAAACTCCTTTATTCACACAATGTAGACTTGTACCTTTGGCGAATTGTGTAGAAGACTCGAAGACATCAGTTTATATTCACATCTTTATTGAGTTGTTGCTACCTTTCATTGGACCAGTACCTATGTGACTTCAGTGATAATGGGAGATCAGATTGTACTCCATTATATATAGATATCTTCAGATTGAATTTGATACTGGTTTTACTAGGCCTTGTTCATGACTATGACAGCCTTTGGCATGTAGCCACCTTTGTATTTCCTATTCATGTCCATGGATAGATGTTTGGTATATTTCCACATGGATCTGCAATGTAATTCAAATTGGTAGCCATGTGTGCAAAGTTAGTACAAATTATAATGAGCAACTAGTTCTTCCAATTGGGTCCCCACTACTCCACTCTTGGGTTTTATAATGTATTTCAGCCATCACAGATACTCCTATGACCTCACACATTAGGGGAAATTTGTTATAGAAATAATTTCCTCACCCCATGCAAATTTGCATAGAGAGCCTTTTTCCATTTCCCTATGCATACTTTAAGTCCCTTTTTCCAAATCTCATAGCTAAAAACATTAGTTTTCCACATATACACAGCCTACCTATAGTATAGCATGTCTATACATAGGTTGCACCACTACATCCTGCATACATTGGGATTTGTGCCCAAAATTAAAAAAATGGTGTTGGGTTTCCATGTCATGTCACGAGATCCATGATCCTTGACCTTCAATATAATGGAAATGTTCTTAATCGACCCTTTAGTTCCACTTGAAGGCTACAAATAGGCCAAATCCGATCTATGGAAAAAGAAGAGAATAATTCAACTTTGAGAGAAAAGTTACTCTGGAGAAATTATTCACTTCACATTGAGTCTGCATCCCTTTGTCCTTTAAGTTTGAACACATTATTCAACCCCCAAGATCTTCCCTACTTGATTGAAAACCTCATTGTCTCTCTTATATGAGATTTCCTTTGGCGGATGATTGAAGTGGTGGAGACCCAACTAGAAGGAACTTAGTTTCTCAGTTATGAACCATGCCGACATGCAGGTTTGTAATTCATTCACTTCTCTTGATTACATTTTAATAGAAATACCTATTTCTCATCCAATTAATATCTTGTGAATATTTGAATTGTTATTCCATGTGCGTATTTGTTATGAATGTTGATGGATTATGCTATTTAATGTGCTAACATTATATATTTTCATTTTATGTTTTCATTGCTTGGTTCTTGAGGACTAGTTGTAGGTATATTGCTTTGAGTCAAGTGCTCAATGGTGGACTTCATCAAATATCTGGACGAGGTATGCCTTTAACCTGTCTTGCTAGCATATTTGTATATATAGAATACTTGAGATTAGATTTGATTTATGCGGTCATTTTGCATTTGTTGTGGCTTACCCCTATCCATAGAGAGATTTTCCTCGTAACACTTAACAAACTCTCAACTTCTAAAGGTGAAAGATTGCAACTTATCATAGAGTGGCACACCTCCAAAGTTGCAGGGCATTTTGGTGTTGGGAAGACAATTTCCAACTTAGAGAGGTATGTGTATTGGATTATAATGCAAGAAGATGTAGCTCATTTGATAAGAGGATGCATCGTGTACCGAAAAAAACAGTAAAGTTTTATACCATCCCTTACCTATACCTACTAGACAATGGGAGAGGATCTCCATGGATTTCATGGTTGGTTTTCCAAGAACAACAAAGGTATATGATTATCTATTTGTGGTTGTTGAGAGGTTTATAAATATGTGCATTCTTATGTCTTGTAAAAATACCATCAAGGGACAAGATGCAAGACACATGTTATTTGAAAATGGTTGGGTGCACTTTTGGATACTAAGAAGCATTGTCTCATATATCAATGTTATATTTCTTAGTACCTTTTGGACTACACTTTGGGAGAAGATGGAAACAAAGATGAAGAGATTTACAACTTTCCATCCACAAATAGATGGAAAATAGAAGTAGTGAACATGGCAATGGTTCATAATTTGAGGGGTTATAATCAAAATCATCCAAGTACTTGGGATGAAAATTTGATTTGTATTCAACACTCTTATAATAGAGTAGTCCGCACTTTTACTAGTAAGCCACCTTTTAAAACCTGCATAGAGGATATATTAACTTATACATTTTGTGGAGAAATAAAAAGACTAAGTGAATCCAATCCAAAGTTTGTTTTGTCGTTTGGGTTTCTAGGGTAAATATTGTGTCTTTGTGTTATGAATATTTCTATGGATGTATTAAATTATGTGTGTGAGTTAAGGAATCTCTTATTTATATTTGATATGTGGGTGAGTGCACGAAGTTGGTTGATGAAAAAGTGGCAAGGGGGTGATAAAGAACATGCACCCATAGGAATGTGTGTGTTTTCCTTGGAAAAAAAACACATTCTTGATGTTAGAGGTTTGGAAAAGCTCAAATCTCCACTTATTGTGCCACATAGGCACGTTGGCAGGAACACATCTGCATTCTTAGGAATGCGCACACATTCCTATTGTGCCCTTTTTTAAGGGACCATGGACGTGATTTGTGCCCATTTCCACACTATGCGTCACATTTTCATTTCATTGAGAAAGTAAAGAGGAGGACTAGAGAACATGATCTTTCCACGGTGTCCAACTCAAGTCGGGTATGCATGTTTTTTTTTGTTAGCATGAAAAATTGGATTGTCTTCAACATGTAAAAGAAGTGAGGATGTTTTTTATCCACTAAACCAAGGGATTGGTCCATATATATATATATATATATATTCATGGATATTCCCAATGGAAAATGTATTCTTAACATATATTTGATGAATATGCCAACTAAGACTTGAAGAAAGATAAATAATTATTTGAATAACATTCATTTTTTATTTGAATTAATCTATGGCCCCATTTGAATTAAATTTTGTCTTATAAACCCATTTGGAACCCTATAACATTTATTCATTTAGAACATGGCACAAGATTTTGTTGAGCACTCAACACACCCTAAAAAGCTTTTATCAATTTTTTTACTTTTTTGGGTACCACTTGATCTTCTGCACTATCTGATTCGATTTCAGTTTTGGAAATGTTTTGTCTTTGCTTATTTTCATGACTGCCATCACCTATTCAGGTTTTCTTGAAATTATGAAATCCAATGACTAAAAAGACCTTAACACCTGAATAAATAATTGGCAGCCAAACACTTCACCCAATGCATTCATGTTCAACATCGGAAGGAATTCAAAGAAGAAAAAAGGAACCACTCGGAAAATCACATTCATCGAGCGTCGATCTCCATTTGCATCGAAAGAAAAAAAAATTGGTCCGCGTTAACTTTTTCGCATAAATATATCGTCGATAGACGATGCCCGATGTGCTTTATCAGAATCGGGGAAAACCCAAAAGGATGACAACAAACATTTTGACCATGATAAAATTTATCCTCGATCACCGATCTCCGATGTGTTTTCGGCATCGAGATTTTTTCAAGGCATCCGATATGAAAGAGCTTTGATAATTTTATTGATGATCGTCGATCCTTGACACTTTTTCGACATCAGAAAGCTAAGGTTTGTTTTAGAACAAATAACTTAAGGAAATTCCCAAATATGATTAATACAAGAGAATTATGTCACTGGTCTCTAATGCCACGTGTATTTACCAGGTAAGTGGGTCATAGGGTTAGATAACCCTAAAGTTTCAACGCCACAGGCCAGGTCACCAGAGGACATTTCGACTCAACCCAAGATACCAAGGACATGAGGGAGAGAAAGTGCACCAAACCCCCTACATGACTTAATAATGATCTACAATGATAAGGAGAGTTCGAAGGTTTCCTTGGTGACTCTGGTACAAATCATAGAGGAAAAGGAACTCGAGAAAACATCTTCCCAAGCGCCCGATGCTCAAATTCAAATCCTTCCACATAGTGACGAAGAGGTCAAAAGTGTATTAGACATTGAGCTACTCGATGCACCAGGGACCCAAGTGGATAGCCCGAAGGAGGAGCTAGGGTCAGGAAAACAAGAAGAAGAAATTCCACAGCAGGAAGTCAACATCTCAACATCCGATTATCAAGTAAGTACCAAGCCTACCCCTTATGCATCAATTTTTGCCGGTACTTTACCTCTCGATGAGAAACAACTAGAGGCCGAACTTTTGGAACAAACATAATAGGTTCAAGAACCCAGTTTTGAATAGATATACATTGTCGGGAGCCTGGGAAACACACTTACTTGGGGAGAACAATAAATCCCCGAACTTGTAGATGAGGTCGTTGATATACAAGCCATCGCCTACAACCGAAAGAGGAAATCCATCATGAATAGAACCACCAAGAAGAGGAGGCTTACTTTGGACAACTCTATCCTCATCACCATAGAGGAAAAATTGATTAGCATGGAGCATGCCAAGACATCTGGGCTTATGGTTGCAGGGATGGAAATCACATATGCCACCCTAGATAGAGAAAGGAAAGATGAAGAGGAGCTAGTTGTTGCGCTGAAGGAGTTGGAGAATATATGCCATTTGGATAAATATTATTAGGAATCCATGCAGGCCACATTGTTCTTGAGAAGCGAATTCTCGAACGCCTATAGTAAATTCACAAATGAGCGACACCTTTTCACTATAGGGATAGACAAATTCCAAGAAGACATCCTTATGGCGCTGGTAACGTGCAAGGATATGGAAATATGGTATGAAAAAGAACACCAAGAGGTGGAAAGGATCGATTTCATAAACGCGGTTCAACAGGGGTGAGATGCCAAAGAGTAGAACATTAGGATGAAAAGGGATAGCACCATTGACCGCATAAAAAAGTTGATCAAATACTGGGTGAAAATGGCCCAAGAAACTCATCAGGAGATCCAACAGAAATGGGTTGAGTGCGAAAGGAGTTGGACCAAGATCAATCAAGCGATGAGAGACATCGACCTCCCATAATTCAGCACACCCGAGGACTTTGTCGATTTGCATGACATAGTTAA
>JZKD02S1408190.1:62747-107869 GCA_000966675.3 Picea glauca | reverse complement strand
CGAACGCCTATAGTAAATTCACAAATGAGCGACACCTTTTCACTATAGGGATAGCCAAATTCCAAGAAGACATCCTTATGGCGCTGGTAACGTGCAAGGATATGGAAATATGGTATGAAAAAGAACACCAAGAGGTGGAAAGGATCGATTACATCAACGCGGTTCAACAGGGTTGAGATGCCAAAGAGTAGAACATTAGGATGAAAAGGGATAGCACCATTGACCGCATAAAAAAGTTGATCAAATACTGGGTGAAAATGGCCCAAGAAACTCATCAGGAGATCCAAGAGAAATGGGTTGAGTGCGAAAGGAGTTGGACCAAGATCAATCAAGCGATGAGAGACATCGACCTCCCATAATTCAGCACACCCGAGGACTTTGTCGATTTGCATGACATAGTTAAACTACATGCCAAGCAAGACACATCATGGGCTGTGGAGATAGCAAAGGTGGAAAACATGGTGCCAAGTCAAGTATAAAAGTCCATGGAGCACCTAATAAAGGCTTGGAAAATGTTACAATAGTTATGTGCTAGATTAGTCAAGTATCGAGCATGAGTATTGGAGATAAATGAGATCATTTCGGCCCCGATGGACCAACACAGATTCTTGTATGAAAACACATGCGAGGATATCTTCATTAAATCGTCAGAGTATGAGAAAATTCATCCACTCAAGTGAAACCATTTGATGACTTTTAGAAGACTGAGAGATGAAAGCTCCATGTGGCGATGTTTTTTATTACTTAGCTTGCACTTTTGATAGTTACTTTTAGTTAATAATATGTTATAAATAAGAGGATCGACCTGTTAGAAGAGGTCGATGGTTTTTGCAAAGACCCTCATTTTTGGATTTGTAAAGAACTATTTCGGAGCTACCTTAATTGAGAAGTCATGTTTAGGACCAGAGACAAGTTTATGTTCATTTTTCATCAAAATCATGTGTGATTGGATCTGAAGAAGAATTATTTCTGATTTTTTTTCTCATGAATGGATGATATAATGAGTAAGAGCCTCTGAAAATGTTGATAAGTTATCTAATTCAATATTTTTATAGTTCTTGTCTCTAATTATGAAAATTAAATTGTTGCGTTAATGTGTGATCAATGATTAGAGCTAAGGAAACTATTTTTTTTCCATCGTTTATTACATGTATGTTTTCTTCTGATAATTGTATCTCAGTCAATGATAGGAAAAACAATAGGTTAACGTATTAGTACTAGGATGTTCATAGGTTTAAGAATCATTGTCTGCATGATTGAGCATGAGGGTTATACAAAGCTTAGACTTATTTAGTAGTTAAGCATTTCCTCTTTGTTACCTAGCTGGTTTATACCGACATTTATCTTGTATCAGTCCCACCTATAAGAGAAACTAAAAAAAGAGAACATTGAAACTGAAGGAGGATCTTTCACAAGAAGACATCATGTCAATCACTACACAAAGACGATTGATTAATTGGCCAAATTGCAAGATATAGAGAACCATTCCACCATTAAATGCTACAGAGTCTAATTGGGCCTCGATGGCGGGTTTGGTTCCTAATATTGAGTTAAAGGGATTTAGGACCCCTCAATAGAATTGGTGCTAGAAGGATCGCCTAAAGAATGAATGGATGACAATATTGTTTATATAATATTTCACATAGCTTGTAGATTCGAAACAAACCACATGCATGGCTATTCATTATAAAGATAACCCACACACACTGAGTACTCCTGAAATGAGTAACTCACCCTAGCAAGAGGAAGAACACTTATTCCCTGAAATACCTTACGCTCTTCCCCATGAGGAGTTGAACTAGTTCTGAAGAATCACAAGATATTATGCCTGACAAATCAGAGCACTACCCTTAGCTTTGTTACTTCCTAGAAGAAAACAAGTAAGAAGGCAAGTGGTCGACACCCTCGACCAGGTTTTCATTCACAAAGTAGAAGACTCGATAGATTATTCCCTCACCAAAATCAAACATCCTCTTAATCTATTCCCCGAAACACCAGCCGGTAAATTCTCCGAGCCCAACGATTTTTCCAACGAGGAAGGGTTTAAATTAGAACACTCAGTTTTGGGATCAGACAATATGGAAGATAACAATGATCATAATAAAGAAAAGGGAAACCCACCTCAAAATAATCAACCATGGTTGGCTAGAGATTCTCTGGCCATCCCCGGACAATTATATAACCTTCCCCGACATCCAAAAACGTTACTCCCTAAATTTGACCCTGAAACCTCATGATTTTTTGAAGACCATATCAAAAAATTCAAACTAGCTATTAGACTTATGAACGTCCAAGATGAGGACGTAGTATGCAGGATTTTCCCCTATACTTTTGAGAATTCGTCCTCCACGTAATATTTTAACTTACATGTAGGGTCCATAACTAGTTGGATGAAGTTTCAAAAGGTTTTTCTAGATAAATTTGCAGAAGAAACCAATACAGGAGCTTTGATGGGGGAGTTGTTTTCCGCCACCATGAGTTCAAAGGAGAAGGTTAAATACTTTAATCAATGATTCACCACTATCCTAAAAAAAATTCAACCTAAAGATAAACCCACTTAGGAGTTGCAAATCGAAGTATACGCTAATGATCTCCTAGCTTATATTTCTATGTTTGTCAAGAGGGATGCTAAAACAACCTTAGCTGAGAATTTTGAAGAATCCAAAATGATAGAGTTCCAAATGAAGGGATGTAAAGAAGGCCAGGTGTCATTAGTTAAGAAGGAATTTCAACCTTCTCCCAGGAGAGGACTCTTTTTCACCCGACCTCCAGGGAAACAAACAGAACAAGGTCCTGAAAAGGGAAGTGGAGACATAAAAGACCTACAACGCATGGTTAAGAAGTTGTCAAATGAAATCATAGACATGAAAAGAACTGCAGGGGAAGGAAACCAATGCCAGAGGCCATATAAACCCTTTTTAAAAATAAATCCACCTTTCAAAGAAATTGAACCTCCCCCAACCAACTTAAACATCGATCTGGGAAATGTATCATCTAACTCGTTCTGTACCTATCATCAAGAGAAACATTCTAAAAGAAACTTCCCACAATGGGTGCATGCCATGAATTTGATGGCCAACCAGTTTCTAGATGAGGTTTCCCTTACCGAACAATCAAGCAGCTCAACTATGAATATTGTTGATCAAGGAGAAGTTGATCCACCAGAAGAAACGACCATGCTGATATGGGACCCTGACCTATCAATTCCTTCCAATGATCTATTTGAGGTTCAAGAACCACCCGTAGAGGTTTTGGTTGTGCAAACACGAAATAGGGGTTAGCCTATCTCAAACGACCTTACTACGGCCCAAAATTTGGGAGGAAAACCAACATCTGATCACCCAAAATCACCTTTTTCCCCTCGAATAAATCGTATAAACATCCATACACGAGAATCGCCCAAGCTAGACTACAACATAGTAGAAGATTTGCAAAGGTTGAAGGAAAATATATTGGTCATGGACATGTGTAGAATTACTCAACAGAAGGACTTTATGTTACAATATTTGAAGTCAGTACAAAACCCAATAACAATCACTGACCAAGAAGAAAATCCAGTTCCCACATATCTAAGAAATAAACCAATTGTAAACACTTGCTCCAAAGATAAGAAGGGAAAGCCTTTTGTCCCACCACTCCTTTTGACATTTGAAGTCTTCAAAAGAAACCTCCACAATTGTTTGGTTGACTCAATAGCATCCTCTAATGTTATTCCATTTTCTATAGGTAATAAATTGAATGCAGTCCCTCTCAAAAGTGGTAAACATGCGATACAACTAGACAAAACCAAGGTGAATTTTATGAGAGAACTAAAAGATGTAATGATCATAATGGCGACACACCCTAAATTTGTTTAGGTGATTGACATCATTGTAGTAGATATCCTAGAAGCTTATGGATTTTACTTAGCCGAGATTGGAATGAGAAGTTAAATGGATACTTTAGTACAAGTTGGGCTGACCTTTGTTTTCCATTAAAGGGACACACAATATAATCATGATCGATATGGAAATATATCTAAATCATACTATCACCAACTTAGAAACCCCCAATGAACCCTCATCGATTGATTTCCCCGTGCTAGGAAATTATTCATGTGACTTTGATTTCATTAATTTCTCCCTCATCTCATCTGATGTTTCTCTTACTCAAAATTTTGAAATGAGTGTCCAAGAAAATTTGCCAACAACGACAGAGGAAACCCTCTTCTGTCAAGAACTGGTGTTAGAAACCATGGAACAGATACGAGGAAAGGAGGAAAGTGGTAGGAAAAAGGAAACTGATGGTTTTTTCTCACCAATTTTGATCTTGATTTTATGAGCAGAATGAAATGACTACAGATTATTAACGGGTGCTTAACACAAAATAAAAAAGATACAGTAAAACTAGTTTATCTGGATTTTATGAGAAGAATGAAATGAATACAGATTATTAACATGTGCTTAACAAAAAATAATAGAGATACAGTAAAATTGGTTTTCTATTCAATAAGGAAATAAGCTAAAACTGTAAAATGTAGCGGAAACAAGTTTGTTGGAATGGTGGTGGCTTATCTCTGAGAAGAGATGTGACGGTTGCGCTCATTCGCCATAAGGTCATTACAATGAGGCTCTAAAAGTATTTTTACAATAAACAAGAATGCCAAAAATTCTAGAGATCCAAAAACCTGACCCTAGGAGATGAAGCGCCAAAAGTCATGTGGGCTCTGTTTGGGTAAGTTAGTACATCAACTTTCCTGGGTCGTAACATTTGCATACTATCACCATTTTAGGCGTATGATAGCCCGTTGGAAATGTATCATCGATGAGGTTCATTTTGGGGTCTCAATAATGTCTTCGGGTATCATTGATAAGATAGATCCTGAAAAACCTTCATTTAGTCCCTCAAAATGGCCCCGCAAGTTAAAACTGCTAAAAATAGTAATTTGCCAAAATTGCCAGAAAATTGTTTTGAGCTAGTTGGAAAAGGTGGGTGGACATCGATATCCACCTAGATAAATCCTCCCTGCTTAGTAAGTAATGGTATCCATTTTGTTGAGTTCCCCCATCATATGAGAAAATTTTTCTTGAATTTGGCCCCGGGTGAGCCACTTGCCTTGGTGCAAGAGTTTCCCTGCTTTGATGACTCGATAAAGTTGGATCCTTTGTTTTTGAGTGCCCTTGATCTGTGTGTCCAAAATATGATCACTAGAGGCCTGTTGTATGAAGTTGAGGTTGAGCTCTGTTGGTGTTAGTTTTTCTGCTATGTCTGAGGTGTCCAATAATGGTGGGAAATAAGGGCGAAGGAGATCTGCGTTGAACAATGGGTGCAGACCAAGGAAAGGAGGAATGTTGAGCTCAAAAGAATTATCCCCCATGGCCTTGGTGATGGTGTACGACCCATAATGGAGTGGGAAAAGATTATGATGGGGTCTTGTAAGGCATTCTTTCTGTAAGTGCAACCAAACTTTGCCACCCACCTGAAACTTATGTGGCACTCGATGTTGATCATGGAGTTGCTTGTACCTGTCATTGGACTTCTATAGGATATCTTGAACTTGTTAGCATATACGTTGTTGGCGGATCTGCTGGATTCTCTCAATGAACTGGGTGGCATTTTCAACTTCAATTGGAGCAGGAGATAAGTTGGTCGATGTGACCGCAAGAGGAAGTGCAACATCTATGGGACCCAATGGTTGGAATCCCAACCACACCTGGAAGGGGTTGTGTTCAGTCGAGCTATGAAGGGATCGGTTGTAGATATGTTGGACATAGGGAAGGCTCTCTACCCATGTGAAAGGTGTCTTTGAATTATACATGCAAATTATATGCACAATCATTCGATTTACGACCTCGTTTTGGCCATCTATCTGGGGGTGGAAGGCCATGGATTTGGTGAGATTGGTGTCCAGCAGTGACCAGAGGCTCGACCAGAATGTGATGAGAAATTGATTGTCCTGATCTGAGACAATGGTTTATGGGATTCCAAAATTCACCTAGACTCATTCAAATAAGAGCTTGGCAGTGGCCTCTGTTGTGATGTTCTTCTTGCAGGAAACCATAATCGCCATCTTAGAAAAGAGATCAACAACCACAAAAACAAAGTCATTTCCTCACTTGGTGGATGGGAGGCCCGACATTTAGTCCATTGAGATGGGTTCCCATGACCTTTCAGGAGTAGGAAGAGGGGTGTTCAAGCCCTGTTTCTTAGTGTTTGGTTTGGCAATAGCGCAGGCAGTGTAGGACCTGATATACTTGTTGACTTCCTGTCGAAGTTTTGGCTAGTAGAAATGTTTTTGTAGCATTGCCACTGTCTTTTTGACATCGAAGTGTCCTGCCACCCGACTGTAGTGGGCTTCCCAGATCATCTTCACTTGCTCGCTTGATGGAACACAGGTATGGCCCAGATGACACAACAACCCATCCTAAAGATGGAAATTATCGACAACTGCATTTGCACCCAACATTTGGTAGGTGGTGGTGAAGTTTGGTTCTGCCTCATAGAGTTGGGGCCACCGAGAGGTCTCATGGCCACAAGAGTCTAGCATCGTGGTGAGTTTTGTGACTCGTAGTCTACTGAGGCAATCAATGACATGATTGGTGATTCCTATTTTATACTTGATGTTGAGGTGGAATTGCTACAAGTATGTGGGACACTTTTGATGGCGATCATTCTACAATTTTCCTTGTGTCTGCATGAACTACAGTGGCTTATGATTAGTGTGGATGAATGTCTCCTTCCCAATAATGTAATGTCTCCATTGGCGGTAGGCTTTCACAATGGAGTACATTTCTTTTTCATAAGTAGGGTACTTACAGACAATATATGATAGTGTCTCACTATAATAGGCCATGGAATGGTCATGTTGAGTGAGAACGATTCCCACCATATAGTCTGAAGCATCTGTCTCGATATCAAAAGGATGTTGCAGGTATGGTAGTAAAAGTATTGAGGCTGAGCAGAAGCACTGCTTCAAATCATCAAAAAAATTTTGTTGGGACCGGCCCCATGCAAATTTTTCTTTACCACCGCTCCTGGTTATTTGGCTGAGGGCCCATGCAATATGGGATAATCCCAACACGAACCTGCGATATAAATTGGCAAGGCCCAAGAAGCTCCGAAGCACAGTGAGTGTGGTTGGGGTTGGCCAGTCACAAATGACTTGGATATTGGCTAGATCCACATGTATGCCATGTTGATCAACATTGTAGCCCAGGTAATGGACCCTGTCCATGACGAAGGACCATTTTTCCAAGTTGTCATATAGTTTGTGCTGCCACAGGATGTGAAACACCTGTTGAATATATTGCAAGTGTTTATCCCAACTCTTCTTGTAAATGAGAATGTCATCCAGATACACCACTACAAAATTATTGTTGAATGGTCGCAGGATATCTTCCATCATCCTCATGAAAGTGGCTGGAGCATTTTTCAAACCATAGGGCATGAACAACCATTCAAAAAGGCCTTCCTTTGACTTGAAGGCGGTTTTCCATACATCTGTCTATTCTATCATGACCTAGTGGTAGACAGACTTTAGATCAATGTCACTGAAGTATTTGGCCCCCGTGAGTTGATCAAGGAGGTCATTGATTCAAGGAATCGGGTACCGATTTATGATTGTGATTTTATTTAGAGCCCGGTAATTAATGAAGAGTCTCCAGGTTCCATCTTTCTTCTGTATCAGCACGATTGGTCTTCCACAAGGTGATGAGTTGGGATGAATGTGCCCCTTGTGTAGGAGTTCTTGGATCTGTTGCTTGATATCCTCAATCTCTAACACAGAGATACGATGGACTAGACCATTGGGAAGTGGTGCGTCGGGGATCAAATCGATGGGGTTCTTGACCTGGTATTCCATAGGTACCCCGGTACATCAGGAGAATATATTTGAGTATTCTTCCACAACCTTATCTACTTTCTTCTACTGTGTGGAGAGGTTGGCCGCAGAGACCCTGGATGTGGTTGTGATCTTTCACTTATTCTGAGAGTGAATCATGAAGAAGACAAACTTTCCTATTTTAGAGATGACCTTTCTTCATTGCTTAGAAGAGATCAAGGACATAACACTAGGCGGGACTGCCTCGGGTATTCTGTACAATTTTCTATTCAAAGTAATAATAACACTATGATACCTAGACTCATATACAACATGACATTTCCATAAATAAGGTTGGCCCAAAATAAAGTCACAAAATTCGATAGGATAATCATCACACAATACCTTGTATTTCAAGGGCTTGATGTCATATGACAATCGACATTGTTGGTTGACGCGAAGATCACTTCCTTGGTGAAGCCATCCAATGGTGTAGGGTTGTGGGTGCGACATTGTCGGCAAGGCCAGTCGCTTGACTACCTCTGCTGAGATGAGTTTCTTCTAGCTACTACTATCAATGATGAAGTGCAGCAGGGCTTCTTTTACCCACAACTGTGAACGGAAGAGGTGTTCTCCTTCTTCTGGATCGTCTAGTTCACCAAGCTGAAGCTTGGTGGTAGCAACGGTGGCCCTGGTTTCCGCGTCAATGATCCGTCTTCCCCTTTCACATTCTAGATCAGAGTCAGAACCCACATCTTATTCATAGGATTTCACTTCGACCACCAATGACTGCTTTGAGAAGTAGTCAATAGTGTTATGCCAATGGCTCTTATGGATTTCGCACCACTTCCTAGTATCTTTCTTTGTCTTTATGGTGTCCTTATTTTCTTGCATCTTGGAATGATTGTCTTGATACTATCCATCTTTTCTCTGTCCTTTTTTCTTTGGGTTGGGGACACTCTTTCCTGGATTTTGTTGTGAGGGGTTCCCAAGCCCAAATTGCCTCATCTTTTGTTTGAGATTCTACTCAACTTTGATGAAATATCGGTAGTCTGTGCCCAAGGATGAGATGTCAAGAGATTCCATTTCAGTCTGGATGTATCTATGCAAGGAGTCATGATACTTGAGCACCAGATGTCATTCTGAGTCTTTGATACCCAACTTGGTGCACAAGGTATGGAAGATATTTGTGAAATATGGCACCGCTTGGTCTCTTTCTTGCCTCAGTGTGGTCCATTTGGTATACAGGTCATCATAACTTATAACAGGGTCGTATTATTCCTTAATGACATCCATAAAGGATTCCCAGGTGGTCGTGACTATAAATAATGAGGTTTCCTCTATTTCCTTTTTCTCACAGAAAGTTTCCCACCAATCTTTGACATGGGGAATGGATTTGAGGAGTGCAAAAGTAATATTTTCTCTATTCGAAAAGTTATGGATAGAAAAATACCCTTCTAGTAGATTCAACCACTTGTCTACATCATTTGCGTCTATCTGATCTTCAAATATAGGAATATCGAAGTTTATTTGTACCTTGAAGGGGGCGGTGCCTCCACTCGAAGAATATGCGTCACCTGTTTCTAGCCACCAAAGGATTTGTGAAAAACTATCCATCATTTCATTCCTTTGTTGCATGAGGGATTCCTCAATCAACAGTTTGAAAGGATCTCCTATCCCGTCATCTTTATTTTCTCCTCCCATGAGAGGTTGCTTGGGCATGCGAGAGATTTTGTCCTCAAGATAAATAAGCTTGAGACCCAACTCTTTTTATTCCAACCTCATTGGGGACATTCATTAAGACGACAAGGACCAAACCGCTTTGATACCACTGATCTAGATTTTATGAGAAGAACAAAATGACTACAGATTATTAACAGGTGCTTAACACAAAATAATAGAGATACAATAAAACCTGTTTAACTAGATTTTATGAGCAGAAAGAAATGACTACATATTATTAACAGGTGTGTAACACAAAATAACAGAGATACAGTAAAACTAGTTTTCTATTCAATAAGGAAATAAGCTGAAACTGTAAAATGCAGTAGAAACAAGCTTGTTTGAATGGTGGTGGCTTATCTCTGAGAAGAGATGTGACGACTGCGCTCATTCACCAAAAGGTCATTACAATGAGTCTCTGAAGGAATTTTTACAATAAACAGAAATTCCAAAAACACTAGACATCCAAAAACCTAACCCTAGGAGATGAAGCGCCAAAATTCATGTGGGCCCCGTGTGGGTAAGTTAGTACATCAACTTCCCGGGGTCGTAACTTTTGCATATGATCTTCATTTTAGGCCTATGATAGCCTATTGGAAAGGTATCTTCGAGAAGATTAATTTTGGGGGCTAAAACATGCCTTTTTATATAGTTCATAATCTCTATCCAGAAAAACCTTCATTTAAGCCCTCAAAATGGCCCCGGAAGTTAAAACTGCTAAAAATAGTAAATTGCCAAAATTGCCAGAAAATTGTTTTGAGCTAGTTGGAAAAGGTGGGTGGCCACCGATATCCACCTGGATAAAATTTTGACCTTATACATTTTTGCATCTAAATCGCAAGAAGGGTCAGGGGCAGGGTGCATCCTCATTGATCCAAAAGGTAAACAAAATTTCTTGTCCTGTAGACTAGAATTTGAATGCACAAACAACACCGTCGAGTATGAATCTCTAGTAAAATGGCTAAACAAATCCATCGACTTAAACATCAAAGAGATAAAGGTTTTCAGATATTCTAAAATCATCCTTAGACAAGTAAGGAACACTATACATTGCAACTCTCCCCACCTAAGGAATTACCAATAGGAGGTTCACAGACTAATAGAACATTTTGAAGCCTTCAACACTACAGCAATCCCCAGAACAAAGAACACTCTCGATGATTCTCTAGCCAATGTTTCCTCAAGGTTATCCTCTCTAGAAGACTACAAAGCTTCTTGTTTCACTATTGAGCTACTCTACAAACCAGCGGTGCCCAACAATATTTCTAATTGGAAGGTCTTTGAAGGAGATGAACAGATCATAAAAATTTTGACCAATCGGGATAATTTTAAAGACATGGCCATTGATGATGAAGTATTTCAGGAGAAATTAGCAGAAACGGATCCTCATACATATCAACTGACTAGCAAACCAATGCCTTACATAATATAGAATGGAGTGGCCAATTTAGAAAACCTTTTTCACTAAAGGGAAAGATTCAAAGGGTCCACAAACACAAAGACGGGGAGTTCTTGTCCCATCTATGAAACTATAAATCTAGGAACCATGGAAAACCCCATGAATACAAATCTTGGGAAGACAATATCTAAAGAGGAAAGGAAGGCCTATCTCAAACTTTTCAGACAATATCAAGATGTATTTGCATGGTCCTACCGAGATATGAAAACTCATGATACTCATATCATTCAACACACAATCCAATTAAATCCCAGAGTGAAACCCTTCCAATAGAAGATATGGAAGTACCACCCATCCCTAGAGCCTCTCATGTGTCAAGAGTTAAAGAAATTACTAAATGATAACATTATATTCTAGGTTAGAAACTCTGCATGGGTAGAAAATTTGGGTCCTGTGAGGAAAAAGTATGGGGAGATCTGCCTATGTGTAGATTTCAGGAACCTCAACAGAGCTTCAGAAAAGGAAAACTACCCAGTCCCACCAATGGACAAACTCTTGAAGACCGTGTTTGGTTATGAGATTTTCTCCCTGCTAGACGGTTTTTCAGGTTACAACCAATTTCTAGTTTCAGAGGAAGACCGTTTGAAAACAGCCTTCCGAACCAAGTGGGGAACCTTCTTTTATAAACGCATTCCCTTTGGTTTAATCAATGTAGGGGAAACCATCCAAAGGGCCATGGATGTAGCGTTTAGCGGAAACCTTCCAAATGTGCAGTAGTTTATTTGGACGACGTGACTATGTATTTGAAGAACAGAAAAGATCACATCCAACACTTAACCCAGATTTTTGAAAGGTGTAGGAAATACAGTATATCCATAAGCCCTAATAAAACTATCTTTGGCATCGAGGAAGGTAAAATACTAGGTCATATTATATCTCAAGAAGGAATACTCATAGACAAAGAGCGAATTAGGGATATAGCTCAACTTCCATTACCCCACAACAAAAAGGCTATGGAATCCTTCTTTGGGAAAATCAGTTTTGGAGAAAATTCACCCTAGATTTCGTTGAAACTATCAACCCCTTACAAAAAATGATCTGCAAAGATGTTGAATTTTAGTGGGATGATGAATGAAAAAGTTCTTTCAGCAATATTAAGGCTACAATATCTCAAGCCCCAGTGCTGCGAAGTCCCGACTTTAGAAAACATTTCTTCCTCTGACCAATCATTAGTTCCAGTATTGACTCATAAGGATGATGACAACAACGAGGCCCCAGTCGCATTTATGAGAATTAATATCCAAGGGGTCGAACTAAATCACCCAGCTATAGACAAGAAGGCTTATGCATTGTACAAGGCCATGAAACACTTTAGATCTTACATCCTAAAGAACCATACCAAAGTCATCTTGCCTCACCCTGCAGTCTCATCCCTATTCACTCAACATGAGATGGGGGAAATAAGGGGAAATTGGATGGTAGTAGTCCAACAATTTGATCTAGATATAAAACCTGCTAAACTGGTTAAGGGACAAGGGTTATGCAAACTTGCAACTGGAGCCCAGGACAAAGTAAATGAATACCATGGATGGGAGAATGAATTGGCATTATGGTGTGGTGAAGCTTCATAAGTCTCCAGAGGGAAAGTGTCTTGGTATGATAAACTGACTTATCTCCTGCATCATGGGACTTTCCTAGAAAACCTAAATCCTAGGGAAAGGAGAGACCTCATTTTGAAATTACCATAATATCACGTCATAAATTTTGTTCTCTTCCATGTTAATTATGATGGGGTACTTTTAAGATGTCTTGAACGCGAAGATGCAAACAAGGTTCTGAAGGAGCTCCAGGATGGTCTTGCAGGTGGAAATTTCGCAGGAAACACCACCGCTCACAAAGGACTAAGAGATGGATATTATTGGCCTACTCTGTTTAGGGATTATCACACATACTCTATAAACTATAAAACTTGTCAAATAAGCGTGCAGAGGGAAAAAAGAGCAGTTGTCCCACTCCAACCTGTGGTTGTTTCTAGGTTGTTCGAGCAATGGGGGTTAGGTATCATAGGATAAATTACACTGAGTTCTTCAAAACAACATAGATACATATTGACTGCCACAGACTATTTTATGAAATGGTCAGAGGCCATCCCTCTGACTCATGTAAATGAAAAGGTAGTGATCCAATTCATAGAACAACAATTGATTACGAGGTTTGGTATGCCTTCTATCCTTGTTTTTTATAATGTCGCTTACTTTTATTCCACCATATTAATCATAATCAAATCAAATACTCTGCAAACTACTACCCATATGGGAACAAAGTGGTAGAATCACCCAATAAGAACATAGTGAGGATATTAAAGAAAACAGTTGCACACAACGAGAGGAATTGGAATAGTTCACTTCATAATTCCTTATGGGATGATAGAGTAACACCCAAGGAAGATATAGGGAATTCCCCATACTTTCCGGTATATAGACAGGAAGCCATTCTCCTGAACGAGATATATATTCCATATCTTCATCTTGCTTAGGATTCTAGAGGACAACCCTCATCAGTTATACAACAAAGAATTGATAACCTCCTCATGCTATAAGGAGGGAGAAAGAAAAATCGGCGTTCATAGCTCATCAACAAATAGTTAAAACGTGGTTTGATAAGCATAAGGCCAAAGAGAATAATTTTGAAGTATGAGACTTAGTTCTAAAATGGGACAGATAAAATGAGCTGAAGGGAAAACATTCAAAGTTTCAGAATCTATGGCTCAGACCTTTTCAAGTAGCCGATAAAATTGGGGTAGGCACATATTGGTTGCAATATCTAAAGGGGGAACCTGACGCCCTCCCAGTGAATGTCCAAGCCCTAAAATAATATTTTTGTTATATATATAATTTGTGGGTGTGTTTACATGATGTTTTGTTTTGAGGTAGGTTCATTTCGGAGTTGATTTTTGTTTTTTTTTTCTTGTTATAGCACTTCTATGATTTTGAAGTTTAAGATTAGAAAGAAATTGGTTGACTTTAGTTCATGCAATATGAAAAAATCTGTTCATGACTCATCTCTTATGTACAACACAAAAAGCACTGGGAGACCTGTGGTTGTTTTAAAGGAGTTATCTATCTAACCTGTGCAGATGAACAAACTTGGAAAATGGATGAAGTTTCCACCTGGTGGTCTGGTAAAAACCTGAGGGGAAATATGGAAAGTTGGAAAGTACTACTTGTACCTCGAGACAGAGTTATCAACAAATTCACTTTAACCATCTCATTTTGCAGATAACAGACTTCCTCCTCTCCCACTCTCTTAGGGAATTATTCCGAAATAAAATCAAATATATCAAATGAGTGCACAGTAGGAGAGGGTATGCAGATAACTCTGTCGGGGCTATGGATTCTCACTCGTATCCGAGAAAGGTTTCTGACGTCGGGGTGACTCCACCGGGGCTATGGACACTCATTAGAAGTGAAGAAACACCATAGAAAGTGAATGAGGATAACTAAAATGCCTAGTTCCAGTGAGTTATTTACTCGACTCTTGTCAAAGAGGGCGTGAGTCAGGGTTACAAGAAACGAAGGTGGAATAAAGATTGAAACACCACAGGCGTACTCGGATGCATCGGCCAAGTAATTTCAAATGCAAGGATAAAAGAGGATTTGATAAAAAACCATTTAAATTCTTAACCAACTTTTTTATCAGCTGAGCCCGAGGTAGGAACAGAGATTTTTCTTTCGCCCAGTAAGTCACCATTTTTTGAGAACTCAACACACCCTGAAAATCCTTTATTATTTTTTTAAATTTTTTGGGTACAACTTGATCTTTTGTACTGTCTGATTCCATTTCAGTTTGGGAATTGTTTTGTCTTTTCTTATTTCCATGACGCTCATCACCTATTCAGGTTTTCTTGAACTTATGAAATCCCAAGCATAAAAAAACCTTAACGCTTGAATAAAAAAACGACAACCAAACACTTCACCACACGCATTCAGTGTTGGCAACGGAAGGAATTAAAAGATGAAAAAAGGAACCACTTGGAAAACACCATTCGTCGAGCACCAATCTCCGTCGGAATCAGTGGAAGTAAGTTTTGGTTTGCGTTAATTTTTTCGCATAAATATTTCGTCGATATTCGATGCCCGATGCGCTTTATCGGAATCAGGGAAAACATAGAAGGATCAAAAACAAAAATTTGACCACGATAAAATTTATCCCCGATCACCGATCCCCAATGTTTTTTCGGCATCGAGACTTTTTAAAGGGAGCCAATCCGAAAGCGCTTTGATAGGTTTATTGCCGATCATCGATCCTTGACACTTTTTTGGCATCATCTCCAATTAATACAATCGAATTAAGCCATTGGTCTCCAACGCCACATGTATTTACCAGGTAAGAGGGTCCTACGGTCTAGTTCTATCCCAAGTCATTTTTGGTTACCTAGGTCCTAGTCACACCCCCGAGTTAGTTTTTCTGCATCATCACAGTACGGTAAGATTGATCGGCATTGAAGCTTTGACAAGAGAGTATCAATGAAAATGTTTAGAGTATGACCCTGATCCCCAATCCACCCACTGAAGGAGCGACAAGATAGGAT
The DNA here is from genome assembly GCA_000966675.3 of Picea glauca. Taxonomy (NCBI): domain Eukaryota; kingdom Viridiplantae; phylum Streptophyta; class Pinopsida; order Pinales; family Pinaceae; genus Picea; species Picea glauca. The sequence goes on along the minus strand of JZKD02S1408190.1, from coordinate 92,359 downwards.
GTTTTCAACATTAGATACGATTGGATTATGGGAATTTAAGAAGCTAAGTAATACCCAGTCCCACATTAGTTGCTACCTTGTGCACCAATCAAAACAACCTTTTAAAATCATCGATAGACCACATCATCACCCACGCCTTCGTTTCCAACCCACGATAAATTTAAGTTCTAGATATTCGATGACAGATTTATTGAAAATTCACTCCTAACCCGAATTAAATGCTTGATGCGACATGATAAGGTATTTCCTATTTAAAATCTCTTGATACATTGTGAACAAAGTCATTATGTGCGTAAGATAATTCCATAGTGTCTGAAGGAGGATGTCGAGCAACTCGAAGGCTATATCAGCCCCATAATTATCAAAATAACCAAGTTTGAACAAGATTCAGAGGTATGTATCCCAGTCTGTAAATTCATTGGCTATAATTTGTATGTGTTTATCCAGTTTTTTCACAGTCTTTGAAATTCTACTTAAGTTGCAGGAACAATGCCATCTAGAAATCCAACCACTCGATGCTCGCTGAGAGAACCAAAGCTAAAATAACCAGAGATGGGAGAAGGTTCTTATCTAGGAACCGCGAGGCAATTAGAGTACATCCCTAGGTCGGAGCCTGTCATCAAGACATCAATCAAGAAAGTTTCCATCTAGCCTCCAGCCTTTGGATATATAGAGGAAATAACCATGTCCAATATGGCTCTCCCACAGTGGGGGGATCTCTCTAAGAGGATCAACCGAGAAGAATACTCAAAATATGTCCCACACAGTGATCTGGACGTAAGGGCGCTCGTCGACCGGGTGTTCCCAAACATCCGACAATTGTATCTACACATGGTAGCAAGAAGAACCCCCATTTTCCCCTGCATAGAGGTCTTGAAGTGGCTCATAGACCACACAGATGCACACAAATGTTTAATCAATGATGACAATGGTGGGTGTGTTAGCGTTTTCCTCCCGGTAGAACTTCAGAAATATTACAAACTGAGAGACCTAGAGGAGCGGCTAAACATAGACTTCGTGGTGAAGTTCTATGAACACCATGACACCAGTTGGGTGATGGCCTCATGGCATAGGAAGGACAAGAATTTTACCAACTGAAGCAATGGCTAGTATGGGACAATTAACTTGAGTGAGTCATATGTACATTTGATGGATTTCATCTGTCAGTTATATAGAGAGAGAGATTGCTCCAAGTTTTCGGAAGCATGGATGAATTTAGCATAAAAAACTGTGATCATCAGGTGTAGCTTCTACTGGGGATCAATAATCTCCAATAAACTAAGCACCTGTGTGCAGCAGGCTCAGATGTCGAAGCAAGGGGAAGAACCAACTTTTTACATGGCTTCATACCTGCTCAATGTCATGTGCACTAGGAATGTCTTCACCGACATGAATATAATATGGCATGTTGTAGAGCTCTTGGTCCATATCTACTTCAATGTGTTATGGGAAAACAGGTATAATAAATCTTACTCCCTCATCTGTGATGAATTCATCGCCCGAATTTATTTTATTCTTTTTAAGAAGGAATTCCCAAGGTTATCGACATCAACCAAGAAAATGATATCCAAAGTAGGCCATTGGTATTTGATCATGATTTTATGAGAAGAATGAAATGAATACAGATTATTAAAATATGCTTAACACAAAATAACAGAGATATAGTAAAACTAGTTTTCTATTCAATAAGGAAATAAGATGAAACTGTAAAATGCAGCAGAAAACAAGCTTGTTGGAATGGTGGTAGCTTATCTCTAAGAAGAGATGTGATGGTTGTGCTCATTCGTAATAATATTGTCTCCATGAGGCTTTGAAGGCCTTTTACAATAAATAGTAATGTCAAAAACCCTAGACATCCAAAAACCTAACCCTAGGAGATGAAGCATCAAAAGTCATGTGGGCCTCGTTTGGGTAAGTTAGTACATCAACTTCCCGGGGTCGTAACTTTTGCATACAAGCTCCATTTTAGGAAAAAGATAGCTTCTTGGAAAGGTATAACCAAGAAGAACAAATTTTGACTGGCCCAAGGCAGTGCATTTGGTAGTCTCCTTGGCCCCAAATACCCAAAAAATGTCGTTTAGGGCCTCAAAACAGCCCTGGAAGTTTGGAACCCGAAACAATGCCGAAAAATTGCCATGGTGGAAAACTATTTTTTTAGCGAGTGAAATAGGTGGGTTTCCACTGATATCCACCTGGATCAGTATTTTTATGAGCCCTCCATGTACATCAACGTGTTTGGGGCCACAAGAGCACCACATCTCCTACCATCTCATGTCCCAGACCGACTCGTCGTAGAAGAAATATGTTATCAGACGATCTTGCAAGGCTACAATGCCACCCTGGTCAAAGACAAGAAACGAGATTTCATACCCTATGGTTTCCATGTAAGGTTATACTTGGTAGAGGATACCTCTCAATCCAAACAATAAGGGTTGAGCCAACTCGAATTTAGATTCTCGACAGACCAATTTAACAAGAACGATCCAAAGGGCCTGGTCCTGCAACATGCTTCACGGGTGTCATCCTGCTGGTCATATGCTCACGAGAAGTTCGAAGACGAAGTATTCAAAGAGAACACCCATGACTGGAACAAGGTGGTGCAAAGGATGGCTGACCTGAAAATGACTAGGTTCAAGGCCATGAGAATGGATGAACAGGCGGAAACAATAGAGCAATTGGCTCAAGAGGCCCTCAGATCCAGGGAATAAATCAGAGTGGTAGAGGAAACAAAGGTGTAGAACATGAGATTGTCTTTGAAACATGAGGCACATTCAAGGGGATTTCTCCTAATGGAACATGCACGGAGAGTAATTTATCAGCTGCAAAATGACCCAGACCTCGTAGAGATGACAAGGGTCCCTACCGACAATCTAATCGAAAGTCATGGAGGTCCAAGTGACCCAAATCCAATACAAATTGAAGAGATCATCGGGTTAGATAACCTTGAAGTTTCAACACCACAGGCCAGGTCACCAAGGGACATTTCGGCTCAGGCCATGATAGCAAGGACATCAGGGAGAAAAAGTGCACCAAACCCCCTACACGACTTAATAACGATCTATGACGATGAGCAGAGTTCATAGGTTTCCCTGGTGACTCCGATACATATCACAGAGGAAAAGGAACCCAAGAAAGCATCTTCCCAAGTGCTCGATGCTCAAATTCAAATCCTTCCACAGAGTGACCAAGAGGTTGAAATTTTCTTAGACACTACGCTAAGCGATGCACCAGGGACCCAAGTGGACATATTGAAGGATGCGCTAGGGTCGGGCGAGCAAGAAGAATAAATTTTGAAGGAGGAATTTGGCATCTCAATAGTCGATTATCAAGTAAGTACCGAGACTGTTCCTGATGCATCAATTTTGGCCATTACTTTACCTCCCGATCATAAACAACTAGAGGCCAAAATTTTAGAACACACAGAAGAGGTTCAAGAACCCAGTCTTGAACAAATATACACTATCGAGAGCCTGGGAAACACAAGCCATCACCTATGACCAAAGGAGGAAAGACATCATGAATATAACCACCAAAAAGAGGAGGCTTACTCTGGACAACTCCATCCTCATCAGCACAGAGGACAAATTGGTTAGCACGGAGCATGCCAAGATGTATGATCTTATCGGTGCAAGGATGGAAATCACATATGCCACCCTGGATAGAGAAAGGAAAGATGAAGAGGATATGGCCGCTGTGCTGAAGAAGTTGGAGCATCTATGACATTTGGTGAAATATTATCAAGACTCCACACATGTCACAGTTTTCTTGAGAAGAGAATTCCAGGATGCCTAGAGTAAATTCACGAATGAGCGACACCTTTTCACTATAGGGATAGCCGATTTCCAAGACGAGACCCTTATGGCGCTGGCACCATGCAAGGATATGGAAATATGGTATGAAAAAGAACACCAAGCAGTGGAAAGGATCAATTACATCAGCGCGGTTCAACAAGGTCAAGACGTTGAAGAGAATGCCATTCGGGTACTAACGGATAGCAGCATCGACCGCATAAAGAAGTCATTTGAATACTCGGTGGAAATGGCCCAACAAAATCATTAGGAGATCCAAGAGAAATTGGTTAGTGCGAAAGGTGATGGACCAATATCAATCGGTTGATGAGAGACATCAACCTCTCAGAATTTGAAACACCTAAAAACTTTGTTGACTTCCATGACATAGTCAAACTACATGTTGAACAAGACACACAATGGGCTGAAGAGATAGAAAAGGTGGAAAACATGGTGCCAAGTCAAGTACAATAGTTCATGGAGCACACAATCAAGTCTCAGACAGTGTTATAACAGTTAAGTGCTAGAGTAGTCAAGTATCAGGCATGAGCAGTGGAGATAAAGGAGATCCTTTTGGCCTTGATGGACCAACACATATTCCTATATGACAACACATGCAAGGATCTCTTTGTCAAATGGTCAGAGTATGAGAAGAGTCATCCACTCAAGTGAAACCATTTGATGACTTTTAGAAGACTTAGAGATGAAAGCTCCATGTGGCGATGTTTTTTTTTACTTAGATTGCACTTTTGATAGTTACTTTTAGTTAATAATATGTTATAAATAAGAGGATCAATCTGTTAGAATGGGTCGATGGTTTTTGCAAAGACCCTCATTTTTGGATTTGTAAAGAACTATTTCGGAGCTACCTTAACTGAGAAGTCTTGTTTAGGACCAAAGACAAGTTTATGTTCATTTTTCATTAAAAGCGTGTGTGATTAGATCTGAAGAAGAATTATTTTTGATTTTTTTTCTCATGAATGGATGTTGTAACGAGTAAGAGCCTCTAAATATGTTGATAAGTTATCTAATTCAATATTTTTATAGTTCTTGTCTCTAATGATGAAAAGTAAATTGTTTCGTTAATGTGTGGTCAATTATTAGAGCTAAGGAAACTATTTTGTTTGCCATCATTTATTACATGTATGTTTTCTTCTAATAATTGTATCTCAGTCAATGATTGGAACACCAACAGGTTAACGTATTAGTACTAGGCTTGTCATAGGTTTAAGAATCATTTTCTTCATGCTTGATCATGAGGGTTATCCCAATATCAACCTTTTTTAGTAGTTAAGCATTTCCCCTTTGTTACCCAGCTGGTTTATACCAACATTTATCTTCTATCAGCCCCACCTATAAGAGAAACTACAAAAAGAGAACATTCAAACTGAAGGAGGAGATTTCACAGGAATACATACTCTCAATCACTACCTAAATCCCATCGATTAATTGGATGGATCACAATATTTGGAGAACCATTCCACCATTAAACGTTGCAGAGTCTAATTGGGTCTCGGTGGCAGGTTTGGTTCCTACTATTGAGTTAAAGGGATTTAGGACCCCTCAACAACTCTCATGTGTGGTTCTTCATCATTCCATCATATTCTACATTCATGGGTTATTTCTAATCTGTATTCCCTCCAGTTTCCTTAAATGAAATTTTTGTCTGTAATACCTTTTTCATAAGTTCGCTTATTAAATTTTCTTAATAAACTGAAAAATATATTATTAAGATGGAACCCAAAGAAAATGAAAATTGCACACAAGCAGACCAAGGAGAAGAAAACCCTAACCCACCACAACCACCAAACATAAAAACACAAATTGATGAGGGGTTGGCCACCTTGAGATTACTTGTCTATGAATTAATGGGAACAAGATAACCTAGCTGATTGTCCTTGGCCACTTCATTGGAAATCATTGTATTTTCCATTGCAAGTGCCAAAGGGAAATTAAATACTATTTCTGAATATAGGGATAGAATTTTCAAGTTTTATAGGACTGGATTGGATAGAAACCAAGTTAGAGACTTGGGTATCTAAAAACAAGATTTGATGTCTCTTTTTATTTATCCTCTAACTAGAAAACAACCACCTGTCAACAAGAAAAAAAATTGTATGGACTTGTGCATCCACCTATAATTTGTTGAAAACTGGATGGATCGGTGGTTCATGGTCTTTTATAAACCTCCCTGCAATAAAAGGGAGGCGCCTTTATATATTTTCAGAAAATTATGGGTAGAATTTATTTTCGGTCACCATGTGAACTACTTCGACATTGGTGATTCCAACGGGGTGGGTTGAAAGTCGACATAGAACTGAGAGTGTCTTAGGCATGATCCCATTTTAGGTACTCATCGCCCTAGGTGAAGGACTATCCCCCTTTCCCAACATCCTCCTATTGTAGAGGGTTTTCAATAGGCATATGTATATTTATCATCCTTGACTCAGAGTCTAGTGTATCATGGTAGTTTTGTTGCACTATATTGATAGGAGGTGTTGTTGGTGAAATTGACAGTGGTTAAATATTAAACCTCTAGAGAAGGGTGCATCAAGGAGAGGTAACATGGACAAAGAAGTCATTCGTGTGAGCCTCATAGATGCTCGAGTTGCAAGAAGACTTGCTATGGGCCTATGAATTCAAGTGGACACTAGCGATTTATTGAGGAGGTTAGTACCTTAACCATATCTATGTTCTTCATCGTTATATATTCATATAGTATTATGTGTATTTATTTTGATATTTTATTGTATGATGTTTTATAGTTGCTATGTCCCTATAGTAGACCCTCTATGTCGATAGATACATCAGTGTCTGTATCCACCATTGATGCAACAGTAGATGCAACCTGCTCATTTGATGTACCACATACAGAGGTATGTGTCACATTTGATAAATTCAGCATAGTGATTTCATTATTTTTTGGCATCCTCAAATTTATAATGTTTGTGTGTTTCTATAGGTTGCAGGACCAGGCAGTGTTGAGCGGTTTTTACCTAGGATGGACAAGTCACCTATTTCGCAAGTATCACATGTTGAGTTAAATATCATTTTTCTTTGTATTTATGTTGTTGAATTTTACTATTTGGTAATAATAAAAGTATTATTAATATGTATGCAGGATGTTGATAATTTCTCTAGTTACAGTACTAGTCCAATCCTTGGGCACCCTACCATACCATTTGAGTTACCTTTTTCTACGAAAAGTGTTATTCCATCACTTGTACGACCCATGGGGGTTCATCTCCATCCACCCCCACCATCTTTCATATTCCATGCATCCTTAGTGGTTGCACCCATAGGCCACCCACCTGCACTACCTCTTCCATTGCATCCATCCACAGTGGATGCACCCATATGCCACCCACCCCCACGACCATTTCCATCTTCACCATCCACCGAGGTTTCCACAGTAGATGTTTCCTTAGAGAAGATTGTGCATCTGAGCATTCCACTTTCCATCATCTCTCCATCAATGCCTAGGATATTCATGATGAGATAATTTGTTGATGATCAATTTTTATGTATCATGAATGGAATTGATTTTATGTATAATGTTTTAAATTTCATTATTTGATCCTTATAACTGATGCAGGGTGGAATCGCTGAGATATTAGGGTTGTGGAGGAGGGAAACACCCTCTTTATTTTTAGTACCAACTACAATGAGTTGTGTTATGTTGAAGTACAAAGTATAATATTTTGTAAGTCTTTGAATTCATTGTGGAAAAAAACTTATAACAATGTTTTTTCGTTGTGCAATCTCCAGAGTGAAAAACCATTCCCAAGTGGAAAACCACTCGAGGTCCTTCTTCAAGAACGAGAATAAAGATCAATTTTTGGGATGCTCCTAAGTCTAGCGAGGGTGGAAGTGGTTAAGAAGTGACCAATGACTACCATTTTGTATCTAGGCACCATATGGAAAATTTTTATGTTAGAGCACTTGTTGTCGTTTTGTATATTGGGCATGATGTTTCATTTTGTAAAAAATATATTATTTATATGATGTAAAATATATATATATATATATATATATATATATATATATATATATATATATATATTATGGCACATCTTTGTATGAATCTTATTGTTTCTGCATTTTATGTTGATGAATGCATTAATTTCAAAGTGTTTCGATTTCCACTCTTTTCTATTATATATGAAATTGAAAGAAAGAAATCTAATCTAAATGGATTTAAATAAATCTATTCTCAAAAGATAACTCTCAGAAACAATAAATAGAAACAACTATGTATATCTATTCTTCTAAGAAGTAATTCCACATAAAAATATCGGTATACGGGTATTCCTAGGAAACATAGATTTACACTATTTTATAAAGGGATAAACCTACACGAACATCATGAACATGAACAAAACGATCCATGAGTTGAAATCTATGCACACTTTGGGATTATGAATGGCTTTGGGATAATGGAGACATTATTATAATATGAATGTAAAACTCAAAATCTCATATAACCTTCAACTTAAGATCTCTTAGTATGATAAGTTGAATATTGTTTTTCAATAGTTGGAAGGAGAAATTCATACATCGAAAGATAGAAGTATCACTTAATGCATCAATGTATATTTTGATGAGTTTGTAGATTCAATAACTTACATTTAACTAATAGAAACTACAATTACCTTTACAATATTCAATAGATCCACTTATTATAGGAGATGTTTGTTGAATACTATACAAAAATATTTTATGTTCTAGCAACTATTTCACAAAATTTTGATAGATTTATGAAATTTTGATGAAACAAAATAATTTTTTTCTCAATTTGATTTGGTATTCAAATAAATTTGTAGTCTATTATTGCACTAATCATTGCAATAATTTATTTGATTTGATTAATTACTTTTTAAAGTGTTAAGGAAGTCTATGTAAGTAAAAATAGTTTGTTTTTTCTAAATTGATTATAAATACTTGTGTTACTCATTAAGGGATCTCTTATGGTGAAAAATAGTTTGTTTTTTATAAAGTGATTATAAATACTTGTGTTACTCATTAAGGGATCTCTTATGGTGAAAAATAATTTTAAGTGCTAACTCCATACACAATTAATGGTTCTCAAGAACCTAAATTTGATGAAATATTGAAGGCCCATCCTAGTTAAGACTATAGGAACCAATAATAAGAATCATGTAGGCTAACATAATCACAATAGAAATCAGAGGGTTGAAACCTCACATTACTCTATCCAAAATTCAGCATGGTTCATTATAATGTCAATCAAAACATGATACAAGGGTTTCTTAATTCAAAATAAACACATAAAATAAAAGAGCACAATAAAGCCTCACATCAAATGAAAATATACCTCAAGTTCTCCATTAAGCTTTCCAAAATATTATACAATGTAGCCCAAGAGGAGAGCTCCTAAATACCCAAATTGTACACCATTTACAATGGAGAGAGAAAGAGAGATCTTATTTATAGAGTGAGTCTCTTCTATTGTACAACGAAATATTATTATTTTCTAACTAGCTCCATGACAAGTCAAATAAATATTATAATAATGGATTAGTTAGATCTCTCCTCAATCCATGGTTGACCATGTTACAACATGTGGACATTAGACTCTCCAAATAAACTCACCCTCATCCAAAAATAGTAGTACTATACACCAAATAATTGTCATGAAGGGGATGCACCACCAAAAATAGGCATCAAGACAATTCAAATTCTAAGTGTCCACATGGAATGTTCACTCCAAGAATGAGTATGCATGAAACCACTCCACATGTGTGAATTCCAAGGTAGCCAACTCCATGGATGAATGTACAATATTCCAAGTGGATGGAGCATCCACAACAAAGTCTGTGATCAATTCATATCCTTTCCATACCTTGCATTTTCTTTCCTCATTTCCCTAGCCTTTCCTTTCCTTTTCTTTCCTTGCCTTGTCTTACCCTGTCTTTCCTTACCTTGTCCCCCATTACTTTGACTTTCCTTTGCTTGCATTGAATTACCTTGCCTTGCCTTGCCTTGGCTTTCTTTTTCTTTCCTTGTCTTGTCTTTCCTTCCCTTTCCTTTCCATGCCATGACTTTCCTTGACTTCTCATGCCATGCCTTGCCTTGCATTTCCTTGCCATTCCATGCCATGCCTTTCCTTTCCATGCCATGATTTTCCTTGCCATGCCTTCCATTGCCTTGTGTGAATTGCATTTCCTTACCTTCTGTTTCCATTCTATTCATTTACTTTAAACACAATGCCTTTCCTTTCCTTGACATTCCATTCCATGCCTTTCATTTCCATGTATATCCTTGCCTTGACATGCCTTACATTTCTTTGCCTTGCATTGCCATACCTAGAACTTTCCCTTCCATGCATTTTCATGTATAGCCTTTCCTTCCCTTGCATTACCCTGCCTTGCCTTAAATTTCCATGCCATGCATTTCCTTTCCATGCCATTCCATCCCTTTCCTTACCATGCCATGCCACTCCATGCCATACCATGCCTTGAATGGTCATTCATTGTATTGTATTGTCTTGCATTTCCTTTCATTGCCTTGTCATGCCATTCCATGCCATGCCCTCTCTTATCATGCCATGCCTTTCCTTTCCTTTCCATGTTATGCCTTTCCTTGCCATGCAATGTCATGCCATGTCATGCCATGCATTGGATATCCTTGCCTCTCCTTTCCTCTCCTTGCCTTTCCATGCCTTGAATTTCCTTTCCATGCCATGCCTTTAAATTCCTTGTCATTCTATGACATGCCATGCCTTGTATTTCTTTTCATTGAATTGAATTTCCTTACCTTACCTTACCTTTCCTTTCCTTTCCTTTACATTCCATGCCATGCCTTGTCTTTCCATGCCACACCTTTTCTCGAATTTCCATTACATGCCTTGCCTTGCATTTCCTTGCATTTCCTTTCCTTACCTTGACTTGCATTTCCTTGCCTTACCTGGAATTCCCTTTCCATGCCTTGTCATGCCATGCATTTCCTTTCCATGGCATAGAAAAATTATTTTCCTTTGATTCATCCAAAAGAAATGTGTCTCTATAATCATAAATACCATAAAATTATTTCCAAATTCAATTAAATTCTAATAAATTTGTTTTCAAGTTAATTTAATGCGAAAAAAATGGCATTCATGTATCATACTTTTATTTTTCTTAAAAAAATAATGCTTGTACTAAATGAACAAGTTTAATACCTCAACACTACAATAAAAGGATTCATTAAACATGTAATTCTACAACCTGTTATCGCAACTATCGTAGATAAAAATTATTGCATGAGACTTTCAATGTCATTACATAAACTCTCTTTATTCCTATATCTTAGGTATCTTCATAGTTGTGAAACATGGATTATCATAATTAATAGGATTTAAATAGAGAAAAATGTCACTAAATAGGGTTATGTTCCATATCGTGTAGTATCATTATACTATTGATCCATAATCTATTTTGGATTGCTCGAGGCCTTATTTAAAATCAAAGGAATAAAAACTATTTTTTCAACTCAATAACTTTTATAATAGAATATAACATGTAGAACTAGACCTTTCTTTGCATTTCCATGTCTAGTGTTACTTATAATTGTCATGTCTTGCCTTGCCTTTCCTTTCCTTTCCATACCTAGACCTAGACCTATGCCTAGACATTGCCTTGCATTATTGTACCTTGTACCACGTGGGAATTGGATAAACAAACATGTGGGAGCTTACAAAAAATTGTTATAATGCTCCGTTTGGATTTTATGCCCCTGGATGAAATTGGCAACATATCCCTGAATGGCTTGAGGAGGTGAGTTGAAACTTGTGATAAAACTCTAATCATGCCTCAAATGAATGAACCATTAGTTTCATTGGATCCAGGACATTGGGTTTCAATGAGTGGGGCCCCTCCACTGTATTTTTGTTTCCTGGAAAAACATTGTTTGGAGGATCTTCAGAACTAGGGTTTTTTTTAGTGAGGCACAATGCAATTTCTAAACAATAGGTTGATTTTCAAGAACATTGTGTCATTCAATTTTGAGTAGTGCGGTCACGTGGGCCTTGGCCAAGTATATGTGTGTGAGATTTCTCAAATACATTATGTTTCTCAGTTTGGATTTTATGCCCCCAGACCAAATTGTTGACATATCCCTAAATGGATTGAGGAGGCGAGTTTTAACTCGTGATAAAACTCTAACTAGGCCTCAGATGTATGAATCATCATTTGCATTGTATCCATGGAACTATATTTCATCTACTGGGGGCCCTTTGATATCATTTTTTTCCTGGAAAATCATTTGTTGGAGGATATCTGAAACTAGGGTTTCGCTCAGTAAGGCACATTGGAATTTATGAACAAGAGTTTGAATTTCAAGAACATTGTGTTGGGAAATTATGGGTAGCATGATCATGAGGGCCTTGGTCAAACAAATGTGAGGGATATTTCAAAACTTCGTTATGCTACTATATTTAGATTTTATACCCTAGACCAAATTGCCAACAAGTCCCTGAATGACTTGAGGAGGCGAGTTGCAAATCAAGATAAAACTCTAATAGAGCCTCTGATGGTAGAATTGTCAATTGCATTGGATCTAGGGAAGTGAGTTTTATCTAGTGGGGCCACTTCAGTATCATTCCATTTCATTAAAAATTGTTTGTTGGAGCATCTATAGAACTAGAGTTTTGATTAGTGTTTATTACATATGTTTGACCATTTTACACCTTGTAAGGCTATACATGGAAAGGTTAGGCTACGAAAGAGAAGGCAAGGCATGAAAAGGCGAGGAAAGGAAATGAAATGCAAGTAATGCAAGGAATGACATGGAATGATATGGAAAGGAATGACATGGAATGGAAAGTCATCGCATGGCATGGAAAGCAAAGACAAGGAATGTCATGGAAAGGCAAGGCATGGCATGGAAAGGAAACACAAGGCAAGGCAACACAATGAAAGGAAAGGTAATGCAACACAAAACAATGCAAGGCATGGAAAGGGAAGTCATGACATGGAAATGAAAGGCATGGCATGGAACGACAAGGCATGACATGGAAAGGAAAGGCATGGTAAGGAATGGTATGAAAAGGAAAGGCATGGAATGAAAATGCAAGGAAAGTCAAGGAAATGAAACACAAGACAATGCAAGGCATGGCATGTCATGGAATGGAAAGGAAAGGCATTGCATGGAAAGTTAAGGAAATGCATGGCATTGAAAGGAAATGCATGGAATGATATGACAAGGAAATACATGGCGTGACATGGAAAGGAAAGGAAATAAAATGAAAGGCAATGCAAGGCATGGCATGGCATGGCATGGCATGGAAAGGAAATGCATGGCATGGAATGGTAGGGTAAGGCAAGGAAATTGTTGTGGGTGGGAAATCCCCCTACGGACTAGCATTAAGGGTTCTGTAATGCATGCACACATGACCTAAAGTATCCTACTTTTTACCATCATCCCAATCATAAACCCCATCATTCATATATAAACTACAAGGATAAAAGTATCAATTCACTATACCTTGACTTCCACATTTGATGTAGATCCTTTCGCACTTGGTTGCTCCTTAACTGCAAGTTTCCTCCCAAAGCTGACCTACATTCACAAACAGACAAACAAAGAAATCCAAGCATGCATTTGATCTTTTAACTAATGGGTTATAGATTCTATCAAAATATAATCATGATTACACATTAAACACCTCATATGGCGGGACGGGAAAAGTACTTCTTTTATTAATCTCACAAGAATACTTTACAATAGTGAGATCAGCCACTGCTCCTCGAATCTGGTCCTAGGATCCTCTTCAACTGTACTCCAACTGCTTTCATATATGCTTCTATTTACACAATGGTTGCAAAAGGTTGGGACAAGGGGAATGCAAAATCGGGTAGAGTTTCTTTACTCTTCTTTTTCTCTTTTCAAATGGGACCCCTACCCCTTCTTTTATAGGCTAGAAAGGGCTAGGTATTTGGTTGAATGACCGATTATGGGAAGTCAAATGATTTAGGTTAACTTACCCAAAAATATGTGTTCCATATACAACTTTCTATTTTTAGTGCTTTTGTAGGTATACACAGGTTGTACTGGGTCAGCTAGTGTATACACATGTGCAGTAGTGGAGCATGGCATGTATGCCTTCAAAAAGGGTGTTTTTAAGAAGTTGTTTCAATAGTGGCTTGGAAAAATATGTAACATGAGATGGTTTGATGCCAGGTAATCATATCTGGTGAAAATTAGGGTTATAAAAGATGCCCCCTAATGTGTGAGGTTAGAAGAGCATCTGATGGCTGAAATACATTATCATTATTCACCAATCATATGAAACAAATGAGCCTAGGGACCAGAGTTTGGGAGGTTCCATCTGCAAAATAACAATTGTCTCACCGAGGTGGGAATACCCATGCTCAGGATGAAATAAAATCATGGCTTCCAATCAAATACACTACAGATCCATGTCATATAACTATATAAAGTGTAATCGTGAGAAATACACAGTAGATATACATCTCAAAATCAAAAAGATATACATGTATTATATCTTGCAAAACAAGATATAATGACAGAACCATTAGACAACATAAACTACTGCCAACAAAAGTTTTTCAATGTGGGAATAATTGAGTTCCGGTCCAACCAAGCCTCGGCTCAGGTAAGAAATCACATATTATGAGAGAAAAGCATCCTTCTGAACTAAGACCATACCGATGGTTGGCTCTACCATAGCCAAGTATAATAAGAAATCTTTGTTATAATTGGGTAGCCAAAGCAGAGGGGCAGTCGTGAGAGCCTATTTCAATGCTTCAAAAAAACATTGAGTGCCTTTGTCTTAATGAAAAGGAACATCCTTCTTCTATAAACACATAAATCCCTTTGTGATCTCGGCATAGTTTGCGATGAAACACCGCAAAAAATTTGCTTTTACCTGTAAACTTTGAAGCTGAAGGAATGTACACGGGGGAGGCAACTGAACTATTGCCTCAACCTTGAAAGGATCGACCATGATCCCTTTTTTCTACACTATGAAACCTAGTAGACGACTCGACATCATGTAAAAACTTCATTTGTTTGGATTCAAGCGAAAACAGAAGTAGCGACATCGCTCAAAGATAAGTCGGAGGTGTGTGGGGTGATCAGTTCTCTTACGAGATCGTGATGCTAAATCATCTAGGTAGGCCTTGATGATATGTTTGAGGTCATGGAAAGAAAAATACATGTCCCGCTGAAAGGTAGAGACAACATTTTTCAAACCAAAAGGCATCTTACGATCCGCGAATGTACCCAATGGACAAATGAAACATGTTTTGTGTTGGTATTCGGGTTTGATTTGTATCTGATTGTATCCTGAAAAACCATCTATGAAATAAAACACCTTGCAACCTATGCATTCATCGACTATCTGGTTAATAAATGGTGTGGGAAAATTATCCTTTGGACAGGCTTTGTTCAAATCAAAGAATTTCGTACATACGTGAATCGTACCCTATTTTTTGTCGACTGGCATGGGATTTGACACCCATTAGGTCAAATGGATGGGGTAGATAAAACATACTTTGAGCAGTTTCTCTACTTCAACCTTAATAGCAGGTGATTTCTTAGGATTAATCGGATGAAGCTTCTACCAAACCATCTTAGCGTCAAGAGAAGTCGTGATTTCGTGTTCAATAATTTTTGGCTCTATGCTCGGCATTTCCTCATAAGACCAAGAAAAAACATCACGTAATTCTTTAAATAAATATGTGTAGATTCGAATCTCTTCTAGGGAATAGTCAGCTCCGACAAAAACATTCTCCACGACGCCAGGGGTTCTGGAGATATCAATAGGTATAGTTTCAGCAATGGTTGCCATATTATCCTCGGCATAAACAACATGCATAGCCAAGGGATTGATAGGACAGGACCTATATCCAGTCATAGTCAAAGTGAATTCCCGAACTTCAATTCTTCTTAACTCTGAGAGGAAAAAATATCGGTGATGGAGATCATCCCAGGGTTTGTCCGGGATAGTCATTGCTTCAATAGTTGCTTCATCTGAGGGCAAGACTAAGTCTAAAGAATCAATATTGACAAGGGAACCCTGATCCCAAATAGGCTCTAGAATCGGATCTAAATCTTGTGTGGGAGTTAGATCAGGGTTGATGGAAGCTTGTTGGACTAAAGACTACGCAACTTTTGTTGCGAACAAGGGCATGGCCATACCATGGTGCCCTATCCTCTCTAGAAGACTACAAATCTTCATGTTTCACTATTGAGCTACTCTACAAACCAGCAGTGCCCAACAATTTTCTAATTGGAAGGTCTTTGAAGGAGATGAATAGATCATAAAAATTTTGACCAATCGGGATAATTTTAAAGACATGGCCATTGATGATGAAGTATTTCAGGAGAAATTAGCAGAAATTGATCCTCATACATATCAACTGACTAACAAACAAATGCCTTACATAATACAGAATGGAGTGGCCAATTTAGAAAACCTTTTTCACTAAAGGGAAAGATTCAAAGGGTCCACGAACACAAAGACGGGGAGTTCTTGTCCCATGTACGAAACTATAAATCTAGGAACCACGGAAAACCCCAAGAATATAAATCTTGGGAAGACAATATCTAAAGAGGGAAGGAAGGCCTATCTCAAACTTTTCAGACAATATCAAGATGTATTTGCATGGTCCTACCGAGATATGAAAACTCATGATACTCGTATCATTCAACACACAATCTCGTTAAATCCCAAAGTGAAACCCTTCCAACAGAAGATATGGAAGTACCACCCATCCCTGGAGCCTCTCATGTGTCGAGAGTTAAAGAAATTACTAGATGATAACATTATCTTCTAGGTTAGACACTCTGCATGGGTAGAAAATTTGGTTCCTGTGAGGAAAAAGTATGGGGAGATCTGCCTATGTGTAGATTTCAGGAACCTCAACAGAGCTTCAGAAAAGGAAAACTACCCAGTCCCACCAATGGACAAACTCTTGAAGACTGTGTTTGGTTATGAGATTTTCTCCCTGCTAGACAGTTTTTTAGGTTACAACCAATTTCTAGTTTCAGAGGAAGACTGTTTGAAAACTTCCTTCCGAACCAAGTGGGGAACCTTCTCTTATAAATACATTCCCTTTGGTTTAATCAATGTATGGGAAACCATCCAAAGGGCCATGGACATAGCGTTTAGTGGAAACCTTCCAAATGTGCAATAGTTTATTTGGACGACGTGACTGTGTATTTGAAGAACAGAAAAGATCACATCCAACACTTAACCTAGATTTTCGAAAGGTGTAGGACATACAGTATATCCTTAAGCCCTAATAAAATTATCTTTGGCATCGAGGAAGGTAAACTACTAGGTCATATTATATCTCAAGCAGGAATCCTCATAGACCCAGAGAGAATTAGGGATATAGCTCAACTTCCATTACCCCACAACAAAAAGGCTATGGAATCCTTCTTTGGGAAAATCAGTTTTGGAGAAAATTCACCCTAGATTTCGCTGAAACTATCAAACCCTTACAAAAAATGATCTGCAAAGATGTTGAACTTAAGTGGGATGATGAATGAAAAAGTTCTTTCAGCGATATTAAGGTTACAATATCTCAAGCCTCGGTGCTGCGAAGTCCCGACTTTAGAAAACATTTCTTCCTCTGACCAATCATTAGTTGCAGTATTGACTCATAAGGATGATGACAACAACGAGGCCCCAGCCGCATTTATGAGAATTAATCTCCAAGGGGTCGAACTAAATCACCCAGCTATAGACAAGCAGGCTTATGCAGTGTACAAGTCCATGAAACACTTTAGATTTTACATCCTAAAGAACCATACCAAATTCATCTTGCCTCACCCTGCAGTCTCATCCCTATTCACTCAACATGAGATGGGGGAAATAAGGGGAAATTGGATGGTAGTAGTCCAACAATTTGATCTAGATATAAAACCTGCTAAACTGGTTAAGGGACAAGGGTTATACAAACTCGCAACTGGAGCCCAGGACAAAGTAAATGAATACCATGGATGGGAGAATGAATTGGCATTATGGTGTGGTGAAGCTTCATACGTCTCCCGAGGGAAAGAGTCTTGGTATGATAAACTGACTTATCTCCTACATCATGGGACTTTCCTAGAAAACCTAAATCCTAGGGAAAGAAGAGCCCTCAGTTTGAAATCAGCATAATGTCACCTCATAAATTCTTTTCTCTTCCATGTTAATTACGATGGGGTACTTTTAAGATGTATCGAATGCAAAGATGCAAACAAGGTTCTGAAGGAGCTCCAGGATGGTCTTCCAGGTGTAAATTTCACAGGAAACACCACCGCTCACAAAGGACTGAGAGCTGGATATTATTGGCCTACTCTATTTAGGGATGCTCACACATACTCTATAAACTGTAAAACTTGTCAAATAAGCGTGCGGAGGGAAAAAAGAGCAGTTGTCCCACTCCAACCTGTGGTTGTTTCTAGGTCATTCGAGCAATGGGGGTTAGGTATCATGGGATAAATTACACTGAGTTCTTCAAAACAACATAGATACATATTGACTGCCACAAACTATTTCATGAAATGGGCAGAGGCCATCCCTCTGAATCATGTAAATGAAAAGGTGGTGATCCAATTCATAGAACAACAACTGATTACGAGGTTTGGTATGCCTTCTATCCTTGTTTTTTATAATGTCACTTACTTTTCTTCCACCATATTAACACAGTTTTCTCTAGGCAAAGGAATCATAATCAGATACTCTGTAAACTACTACCCATATGGGAACAGAGTGGTAGAATCACCCAATAAGAACATAGTGAGGATATTAAAGAAAACAGTTGCAGACAACGAGAGGAATTGGAACAGTTCACTTCATAATTCCTTATGGGATGATAGAGTAACACCCAAGGAAGCTATAGGGAATTCCCCATACTTTCTGGTATACAGATAGGAAGCCATTCTCCTGAACGAGATATATCTTCCATATCTTCATCTTGCTTAGGATTCTAGAGGACAAACCTCATCAGTTATACAACAAAGAATTGATAACCTCCTCATGCTATAAGGAGGGAGAAATAAAAATTGATGTTCATAGCTCATCAACAGATAGTTAAAACATGGTTTGATAAGCATAAGGCCAAAGAGAAGAATTTTGAAGTATGAGACTTAGTTCTAAAATGGGACAGAGAAAATGAGCTAAAGGGAAAACATTCAAAGTTTCAGAATCTATGGCTCAGACCTTTTCAAGTAGCCGATAAAATTGGGGTAGGCACGTATTGGTTGCAAGATCTAAAGGGGGAACCTGATGCCCTCCCAGTGAATTTCCAAGCCCTAAAACAATATTTTTGTTATATATATAATGTGTGGGTGTGTTTACATGATGTTTTGTTTCGAGGTAGGTTGATTTCAGAGTTCATTTTTGTTTTTTGTTTCTTGTTATAGCACTTCTATGCTTTTGAAGTTTATGTTTAGAAAGAAATTGGTTGACTTTAGTTCATGCAATATGAAAAAATATGTTCATGACTCATCTCTTATGTACAACACAAAAAGAACTGGGAGACCTGTGGTTGTTTTAAAGGAGTTCTCTATCTAACCTGTGCAGATGAACACACTTGGAAAAGTGATGAAGTTTCCACCTGGTGGTCTGGTAAAAACCTGAGGGGAAATATGGAAAGTTGGAAAGTACTACTTGTACCTCGAAACAAAGTTACCAACAAATTCACTTTAACCATCTCATTTTGCAGATAACAGACTTCCTCCTCTCCCACTCTCTTAGGGAATTCTTCCGAAATAAAATCAAATATATCAAATGAGTGCACAGTAGGAGAGGGTATGCATATAACTCTGTCGGGGCTATGGATTCTCGTTGGTAGCTGAGAAAGGTTTCTGACGCCGGGGTGGCTCCACCGGGGCTATGGACACTCATTATAATTGAAGCAACACCATAGAAAGTGAACGAGGATAACTAAAAGGCCTAGTGCCAGTGAATTATTTACTCGACTCTTGTTAAAGAGGGCGTGAGTCAGGGTTACAAGAAACAAAGGTGGAATAAAGATTGAAAAACCACAGGCGTACCCGGATGCATCGGCCAAGGAATTTCAAATGCAAGGATAAAAGAGGCTTTGATAAAAAACCATTTAAATTCTTAACCAACTTTTTTATCAGCTGAGCCCGAGGTAGGAACAAAGATTTTTCTTTCGCCCAGTAAGTCGCCATTTTTTGAGAACTCAACACACCCTAAAAATCCTTTATTATTTTTTTAAATTTTTTGGGTACAACTTGATATTTTGTACTGTCTGATTCCATTTCAGTTTGGGAATTGTTTTTTCTTTTCTTATTTTCATGACGCTCATCACCTATTCAGGTTTTCTTGAACTTATGAAATCCCATGACTAAAAATACCTTAACACTTGAATAAAGAATCGACAGCCAAACACTTCACCCAACGCATTCAGGTTCGGCATCGGAAGGAATTCAAAGAAGAAAAAAGGAACCACTTGGAAAACCACATTCGTCGAGCACCAATCTCCATCGGCATCGGCAGAAGGAAGTTTTGGTTTGCGTTAATTTTTTCGCATAAATATTTCTTCGATATTCGATGCCCGATGCGCTTTATCGGAATCAGGGAAAACACAGAAGGATCAAAAAAAAAAATGACCACGATAAAATTTGTCCCCAATCACCGATCCCCGATGTTTTTTCGTCATCGAGACTTTTTCAAGGGAGCCAATCCGAAAGCGCTTTGATAGGTTTATTGTCGATCGTCGATCGTTGACACTTTTTTGGCATCATCTCCGATTAATACAATCGAATTAAGCCATCAGTATCCAACGCCACATGTATTTACCAGGTAAGAGGGTCGTACGGTCTAGTTCTATCCCAAGTCATTTTTGGTTACCTAGGTCCTAGTCACACCCCTGAGTTAGTTTTTCCGCGTCATCACAGTACGGTAATATTGATGGGAGTTGAAGCTTTGACAAGAGAGTATCAATGAAAATTTTCATAGTATGACCCCGATCCCCAATCCACCCACTGAAGGGGCGACAAGACGGGATGTTTTCAACATTAGATACGATTGGATTATGGGAATTTAAGAAGCTAAGTAATACCTAGTCCCACATTAGTTGCTACCTTGTGCACCAATCAAAAAAACCTTTTAAAATCACCGATATACCACATCACCACCCACGCCTTCGCTGTCAACCCACAATAAATTTAAGTTCTAGATATTCGACGACAGATTTATTGAAAATTCACTCCTAACCCGAATTAAATGGTTGATGCGACACGATAAGGTATTTCCTGTTTAAAATCTCTTGATACATTGTGAACGAAGTCATTATGCGCGTAAGATAATTTCATAGAGTCTGAAGGAGGATGTCCAGCAACTCGAAGGCTATATCAACCCCATAATTATCAAAATAACCAAGTTTGAACAAGATTCAGAGGTATGTATCCCAGTCTATAAATTCGTTGGCTATAATTCGTATGCGTTTATCCATTTTCTCCACAGTCTTTGAAATTATACTTAAGTTGCAGGAACAATGCCATCTAGAAATCCAACCACTAGATGCTCGCTGAGAGAACCAAATCTAAAAGAACCAGAGATGGGCGAAGGTTCTTATCTAGGAACCGCGAGGCAATTGGAGTACGTCCCTAGGCTGGAGCCTATCGTCAAGACATCAATGAAGAAAGTTTCCATATAGCCTCCAGCCTTTGGTGATATAGAGGAAAGAACCGTGTCCAATATGGCTCTCCCACAGTGGGGGGATCTCTTTAAGAGGATAAACCGAGAAGAATACTCAAAATATGTCCCACGCAGTGATCAGGACGTAAGGGCGCTTGTCGACCAGGTGTTCCCAAACATCCGACAATTGTATCTACACATGGTAGAAGGAAGAACCCCCATTTTCCCCTGCATAGAGGTCTTGAAGTGGCTCATAGACCACATAGATGCACACAAATGTTTAATCAATGATGACAATGGTGGGTGTGTTAGCGTTTTCCTCCTGGTAGAACTTCAGAAATATTACAAACTGAGAGATCTAGAGGAGCGGCTAAACATAGACTTTGTGGTGAAGTTATATGAACACCACAAAACCAGTTGGGTGATGGCCTCATGGCATAGGAAGGACAAGAATTTTACCAACTGGAGGAATGGCTAGTATGGGACAATTAACTTGAGTGAGTCATATGTATATTTGATGGATTTCATCTGTCAGTTATATAGAGAGAAAGATTGCTCCAAGTTTTCAGAAGCATGGATGACTTTAGCATAAACAACTGTGATCATCAGGTGTAGCTTCTACTGGGGAGAAATAATCACCAAGAAACTAAGCACCTGTGTGCAGCAGGCTCAGATGTCAAAGGAAGGGGAAGAACCAACGTTTTACATAACTTCATACCTGCTCAATGTCATGTGCACTAGGAATGTCTTCACTGACATGAATCTAAGATGGCATGTTGTAGAGCTCTTGGTCCATATCTACTTCATTGTGTTATGGGAAAATAGGTATAAGAAATCTTACTCCCTCATCTGCGATGAATTCATCGCCCGAATTTATTTTATTCTTTTTAAGAAGGAATTCCCAAGGTTATCGACATCAACCAAGAAAATGATATCGCCATTGGTATTTGATCAGGATTTTATGAGAAGAATGAAATGAATACAGATTATTAAAATATGCTTAACACAAAATAATAGAGATACGGTAAAACTAGTTTTCTATTCAATAAGGAAATAAGATGAAACTGTAAAATGCAGCGGAAAACAAGCTTGTTGGAATGGTGGCAGCTTATCTCTGAGAAGATATGTGACAACTATGCTCATTCGCAATAATATGGTCTCCATGAGGCTTTGAAGGCCTTTTACAATAAACAGTAATGTCAAAAACCCTA
This sequence comes from Picea glauca, assembly GCA_000966675.3. NCBI lineage: Eukaryota > Viridiplantae > Streptophyta > Pinopsida > Pinales > Pinaceae > Picea > Picea glauca. Next base: position 69,737 of record JZKD02S1408190.1, on the reverse strand, counting down.
GACATCCAAAAACCTAACCCTAGGAGATGAAGCATCAAAAGTCATGTGGGCCTCGTTTGGGTAAGTTAGTACATCAACTTCCCAGGGTCATAACTTTTGCATACGAGCTCCATTTTAGGAAAACGATAGCTTGTTGGAAAGGTATAACCGAGAAGAAAAAAATTTGACTGGCCCAAGGTAGTGCATTTGGTAGTCTCCTGGGCCCCAAATACCCAAAAAATGTCGTTTAGGGCCTCAAAATAGCCCCGAAAATTTGGAACCCGAAACAATGCCGAAAAATTGCCATGGTGGAAAACTATTTTTTTAGCGAGTGAAATAGGTGGGTTTCCACCGATATCCACCTGGATCAGTATTTTCATGAGCCTTCCACGTACATTAGCATGTTTGGGGCCACAAGAGCACCACATCTCCTACCATCTCATGTCCCAGACCGACTCATCGTAGAAGAAATATGTTATCAGACGATCTTGCAAGGCTACAATGCCACCCTGGTCAAAGACAAGAAATGAGATTTGATACCCTATGGTTTCCATGTAAGTTTATATTTGGTAGAGGATACCTCTCAAGCCAAACAATAACGATTCAGCGAACTCGAATTTAGATTCTCGACAGACCAATTTAACAAGAACGATCCAAAGGGCCTGGTCCTGCAACATGCTTCACGGGTGTCATCCTGCTGGTCATATGCTCATGAGAAGTTCGAAGATGAAGTATTTAAAGAGAACACCCATGACTGGAACGAGGTGGTGCAAAGGATGTTGACCTAAAAATGACCAGGTTCAAGGCCATGAGCATGGATGAACAGGAGGAAACAATAGAGCAATTGGCACAAGAGGCCCTCAGATCTATGGAATAAATTAGAGTGGTAGAGGAAACAAAGGTTCATAACATGAGATTGTCTTTGACACTTGAGGCACATTCAAGGGGATTTCTCCTAATGGAACATGCACAGAGAGTAATTTATCAGCTGCAAAATGACCCAGACCTCGTAGAGATGACAAGGGTCCCTACCGACAATCTAATCGAAAGTCGTGGACGTGCAAGTGACCCAAATCCAATACAAATTGAAGAGATCATCGGGTTAGATAACCCTTAAGTTTCAACACCACAATCCAGGTCACCAAGGGACATTTCGGCTCAGGCCATGATAGCAAGGACATCAGGGATAAAAATTGCACCAAACCCCCTACACGACTTAATAATGATCTATGATGATGAGTAGAGTTCATAGGTTTCCCTGGTGACTCCGATACATATCACAGAGGAAAAGGAACCCAAGAAAGCATCTTCCCAAGTGCTCGATGCTCAAATTCAAAGCCTTCCATAGAGTGATCAAGAGGTTGAAATTTTCTTAGACACTACGCTACGTGATGCACCAGGGACTCAAGTGGACATCTTGAAGGATGTGCTAGGGTTGGGCGAACAAGAAGAAGAAATTTTGAAGGAGGAATTTGGCATCTCAATAGTCGATTATCAAGTAAGTACCGAGACTGCCCCTGATGCATCAATTTTGGCCATTACTTTACCTCCCGATCAGAAACAACTAGAGGCCAAACTTTTAGAACACACAGAAGAGGTTCAAGAACCCAGTCTTGAACAAATATACACTATCGAGAGCCTGGGAAACACAATCCATCACCTATGACCAAAAGATGAAAGACATCATGAATATAACCACCAAAAAGAGGAGGCTTACTCTGGACAACTCCATCCTCATCAGCACAGAGGACAAATTGGTTAGCACGAAGCATGCCAAGATGTATGATCTTATCGGTGCAAGGATGGAAATCACATATGCCACCCTGGATAGAGAAAGGAAAGATGAAGAGGAGATGGCCGCTGTGCTGAAGAAGTTGGAGCATCTATGACATTTGGTGAAATATTATCAGGACTCCACACATGCCACAGTTTTCTTGAGAAGCGAATTCTAATATGCCTATAGTAAATTCACGAATGAGCGACACCTTTTCACTGTAGGGATAGCCAATTTCCAAGAAGAGACCCTTATGGCGCTGGAAATATGCAAGGATATGGAAATATGGTATGAAAAAGAACACGAAGCAGTGGAAAGGATCGATTACATCAGCACGGTTCAACAAGGTCGAGATGTTGAAGAGAATGCCATTCGGGTACTAACAGATAGCAGCATCGACAGCATAAAGAAGTCGGTTGAATACTGGGTGGAAATGGCCCAACAAACTCATCAGGAGATCCAAGAAAAATGGGTTGAGTGCGAAAGGCAATGGACCAATATCAATCGGTTGATGAGAGACATCAACCTCTCAAAATTCGAAACACCTAAGAACTTTGTTGACATCCATGACATAGTCAATGTACATGTTGAACAAGACACATCATGGGATGTAGAGATATAAAAGGTGGAAAACATGGTGCCAGGTCAAGTACAATAGTTCATGGAGCACACAATCAAGTCTCAGACAGTGTTATAACAGTTAAGTGCTGGAGTAGTCAAGTATCAGGCATGAGTAGTGGAGATAAAGGATATCCTTTCGGCCTCGATGGACCAACACATATTCCTATATGAAAACACATGCGAGGATCTCTTTGTCAAATGGTCAGAGTATGAGAAGAGTCATCCACTCAAGTGAAACCATTTGATGACTTTTAGAAGACTGAGAGATGAAAGCTCCATGTGGCGATGTTTTTTTTTTACTTAGCTTGCACTTTTGATAGTTACTTTTAGTTAATAATATGTTATAAATAAGAGGATCAACCTGTTAGAATGGGTTGATGGTTTTTGCAAAGACCCTCATTTTTGGATTTGTAAAGAACTATTTCAGAGCTACCTTAACTGAGAAGTCTTGTTTAGGACCAAAGACAAGTTTATGTTCATTTTTCATCAAAAGCATGTGTGATTAGATCTGAAGAAGAATTATTTGTGATTTTTTTTCTCATGAATGGATGTTGTAACGAGTAAGAGCCTCTAAATATGTTGATAAGATATCTAATTCAATATTTTTATAGTTCATGTCTCTAATGATGAAAAGTAAATTGTTTCGTTAATGTGTGATCAATTATTAGAGCTAAGGAAACTATTTTTTTTGCCATCATTTATTAGATGTATGTTTTCTTCTAATAATTGTATCTCAGTCAATGATTGGAACACCAGCAGGTTAACGTATTAGTACTAGGATTGTCATAGGTTTAAGAATCATTTTCTTCATGCTTGATCATGAGGGTTATCCCAATATCGACCTTTTTTAGTAGTTAAGCATTTCCCCTTTGTTACCCAGCTGGTTTATACCAACATTTATCTTCTATCGGCCCCACCTATAAGAGAAACTACAAAAAGAGAACATTCAAATTGAAGGATAAGATTTCACAGGAATACATACTCTCAATCACTACGTAAATCCCATCGATTAATTGGATGGATCACAATATTTGGAGAACCATTCCACCATTAAACGTTGCAGAGTCTAATTGGGTCTCGGTGGCAGGTTTGGTTCCTACTATTGAGTTAAAGGGATTTAGGACCCCTCAACAACTCTCATGTGTGGTTCTTCATCATTCCATCATATTCTACATTCATGGGTTATTTCTAATCTGTATTCCCTCTAGTTTCCTTAAATGAAATTGTTGTTTGTAATACCTTTTTCATAAGTTCGCTTATTAAATTTTCTTAATAAATTGAAAAATATATTATTAAGATGGAACCCAAAGAAAATGAAAATTGCACACAAGCAGACCAAGGAGAAGAAAACACTAACCCACCACAACCACCAAACATAAAAACATAAATTGATGAGGGGTTGGCCACCTCGAGATTACTTGTCCATGAATTAATGGGAACAAGATAACCTAGCTGATTGTCCTTGGCCACTTCATTGGAAATCATTGTATTTTCCATTGCAAGTGCCAAAGGGAAATTAAATACTATTTCTAAATATAGGGATAGAATTTTCAAGTTTTACAGGACTGGATTGGATAGAAACCAAGTTAGAGACTTGGGTATCTAAAAACAAGATTTGATGTCTCTTTTTATTTATCCTCTAACTAGAAAACAACCACCTATCAACAAGAAAAAAAATTGTATGGAATTGTGCATCCACCTATAATTTGTTGAAAACTGCATGGATCGGTGGTTCATGGACTTTTATAAACCTCCCTGCAATAAAAGGGAGGCGCCTTTATATATTTTCAGAAAATTATGGGTAGAATTTATTTTCGGTCACCATGTGAACTACTTCGACATTGGTGATTCTCAGGGGGTGGGTTGAAAGTCGACATAGAACTGAGAGTGTCTTAGGCATGATCCCATTTTAGGTACTCGTCGCCCCAGGTGAAGGACTAGCCCCCTTTCCCGACATCCTCCTATTATAGAGGGTTTGCAATAGGCATATGTATATTTATCATCCTTGACTCAGAGTCTAGTGTATCATGGTAGTTTTGTTGCACTATATTGATAGGGGGTGCTGTTGGTGAAATTGACAAAGTGGTTAAATATTAAACCTCTAGAGAAGGGTGCATCAAGGAGAGGTAACATGGACAAAGAAGTCATTCATGTGAGCCTCATAGATGCTCGAGTTGCAAACAGACTTGCTATGGGCCTATGAATTCAAGTGGACACCAGCGATTTATTGAGGAGGTTAGTACCTTAACCATATCTATGTTCTTCATCATTATATATTCATATAGTATTATGTGTATTTATTTTGATATTTTATTGTATGATGTTTTGTAGTTGCTATGTACCTATAGCAGACCCTCTATGTCGATAGATACATCAGTGTCTGTATCCACCATTGATGTAGCAATAGATGCAACTTGCTCATTCGATTATTTCCATGCATATCCTTTCCATGCCTTGCATTTTCTTTCCTCATTTCCCTAGCCTTTCCTTTCCTTTTCTTACCTTGCCTTGTCTTACCTTGTCTTGCCTTACCTTGTCCCCCATTACTTTGACTTTCCTTTGCTAGCATTGCATTACCTTGCCTTGCCTTGCCTTGCCTTGCTTTTTCTTTCCTTGTCTTGTCTTTTCTTACCTTTCCTTTCCATGCCATGACTTTCCTTGACTTCCCATGACATGCCTTGCCTTGCCTTTCCTTGCCATTCCATGCCATGCCTTTCCTTTCCATGCCATGATTTTCCTTGCCATGCCTTGCATTGCCTTGTGTGCATTGCATTTCCTTACCTTCCCTTTCCATTCTATTCATTTACTTTACACACAATGCCTTTCCTTTCCTTGACATTCCATTCCATGCCTTTCCTTTCCATGTATATCCTTGCCTTGACATGCCTTGCATTTCTTTGCCTTGCGTTTCCATACCTAGAACTTTCCCTTCCATGCATTTTCATGTATAGCCTTTCCTTCCCTTGCATTACCCTGCCTTGCCTTAAATTTCCATGCCATGCATTTCCTTTCCATGCCATTCCATCCCTTTCCTTACCATTCCATGCCACTCCATGCCATACCATGCCTTGAATTGTCTTTCATTGTATTGCATTGTCTTGCATTTCCTTGCATTGCTTTGTCATGCCATTCCATGCCATTCCCTCTCTTGTCATGCCATGCCTTTCCTTTCCTTTCCATGTCATGCCTTTCCTTGCCATGCAATGTCATGCCATGTCATGCCATGCATTGGATATCCTTGCCTCTCCTTTCCTTTTCTTGCCTTTCCATGCCATGAATTTCCTTTCCATGCCATGCCTTTAAATTCCTTTCCATTCCATGCCATGCCATGCCTTGTATTTCTTTTCATTGAATTGAATTTCCTTACCTTACCTTACCTTTCCTTTCCTTTGCTTTCCATTTCATGCCATGCCTTGTCTTTCCATGCCACACCTTTTCTTGAATTTCCATTACATGCCTTGCCTTGCATTTCCTTGCATTTCCTTTCCTTAACTTGACTTGCATTTCCTTGCCTTACTTGGAATTCCCTTTCCATGCCTTTCCATGCCATGCCTTTCCTTTCCATTCCATATAAAATTTATTTTCCTTTGATTCATCCAAAAGAAATGTGTCTCTATAATCATAAATACCACAAAAATATTTCCAAATTCAATTAAATTCTAATTAGTTTGTTTTCAAGTTAATTTAATGCAAAAAAAATGGCATTCATGTATCATACTTTTATTTTTCTTAAAAAAATAATGCTTGTACTAAATGAACAAGTTTAATACGTCAAAACTACAATCAAAGGATTCATTAAGCATGTAATTCTACAACCTGTTATCGCAACTATCGTAGATCAAAATTATTGCATGAGACTTTCAATGTCATTACATAAACTCTCTTTATTCCTATATCTTAGGTATCTTCATAGTTGTGAAACATGGATTATCATAATTAATAGGATTTAAATAGAGAACAATGTCACTAAATAGGGTTATGTTCCATATCGTGTAGTATCATTATACTATTGATCCATAATCAATTTTGGATTGCATGAAAAAAAACATAAGCTCGAGGCCTTATTTAAAATCAAAGGAATAAAAACTATTTTTTCAACTCAATAACTTTTATAATAGAATATAACATGTAGAACTAGACCTTTCTTTGCATTTCCATGTCTAGCCTTACTTATAATTGTCATGTCTTGCCTTGCCTCTCCTTTCCTTTGCATACCTAGACCTAGACCTATGCCTAGACATTGCCTTGCATTATCGTACCTTGTACCACGTGGGAATTGAATAAACAAGCATGTGGGAGCTTACAAAAAATTGTTATAATGCTCCGTTTGGATTTTATGCCCCTGGATGAAATTGGCAACATATCCCTGAATGGCTTGAGGAGGCAAGTTGAAACTTGTGATAAAACTCTAATCAGGCCTCAGATGAATGAACCGTTGGACACACCTACCACACTTAGAGGGGGGGTGAATGAGTGTGGGGCTCTTTTTCCCAAAACTTCTCTCTTGCACAAAAACTCATCAATTAGCATTCAAAATTTATTCATTACCCATTGTTGTCATTTATAACCAGTTATATGTGAGCACATATCAACAACATATATCAGCAATATATCAT